>JAPCYS010002982.1:0-167616 GCA_028641055.1 Alopecurus myosuroides
CATGGAGCACAGTTCGTCGACAGGCCATACGCTACAACACGGTAGATGTTTAGAGCATCTCCAGCCGTTCGTTCCCCCGGCCATTTTTCGGCGCTAAATAGCGCTTCCCGGGGGCGCCCGACGCCATTTTTCGTCCTGGGGGGCGCCAGTTCCCAGCCGCATATCCAGTCGTACTCCCCAACCGTTTCGTTTTCGTCCTAATTTGGTCTAGATTCGTCGGTTTTCGCCCAAATTCGGCACAAATTCGTCACATGTTCGGCATACACTCGCCGTTCCATGAAATTCGACCAAATTCGCCATGATTTCGACACAGAATTGACGTAACATATTTTTTTTATCACGAATTTGACACACAAGTAGACGAAAATCAAACATTTCAACATTATTTAATAAGTTTTGAGGACAAATAAAAACACATCAAACTAGGCGTTGCCTTTGAGTCTCCAGAAATGCTCCACCAAATCACGTTGCAGCTCTTGGTGCACCTGGGGTTTCGGATCTACTGTCGCATAGCTAGATTAAGATATGCATTCCATACTGCCGGCACCTGATGATCGACAACTGCAAGAGGACCCTGTATGAAATATGGTTTAGTGTCAAAGACTGGGTCGTCACGCTCGTTCTCGATGATCATGTTGTGCAAGATCACACATCAGTTCATCACCTCCCACATATGCTCGTTGGACCAACTCAGAGCAGCAAACCGAGATTGAAGCATACCAAATGCTCGCTCGACATCCTTCCTGCAAGCCTCTTGGCGCTGAGCAAACCAAGACTGCTTGCCTTCTGGTACTGGGTTGGAGATAGTCTTCACAAATGTTGACCATCTTGGATAGATACCATCTGCTAGGTAGTATCCCTTGTTGTACTGGTGGCCATTGATCTCATAGTTCACTGGAGGAGCATGACCTTCAATAAGATTGCCAAAGACCGGGGAGCACTGCAGGACGTTGATGTCATTGTGAGTTCCAGGCATGTCAAAGAAGGCATGCAAAATTCAGAGATTCTCTGTAGCCACTGCCACAAGTATCACACTGCAAACTCCTTTCGCGCCCTTGTACATCCCCTGCCAAGCAAACGGGCAGCTCTTCCATGCCCAATGCATACAATCGATGCTTTCAAGCATCCCCGGAAATCCTCTTGCTTCAATCTGTGCTAGGATCCGAGCAGTGTCTTTAGCATTGGGTGATCTCAAGTACCTTGGGCCAAACACTGCCACCACTGCTTTCAAGAATCTTCTCAAACAATCAAAGACGATGGACTCAGCCATGCGCATGTAGTCATCTTGGGTATCGTCGGGAGCTCCGTATGCAAGCATCCTCATAGCCACAGTGCACTTCTGGATAGAAGTGAATCCAATCGCCCCGGTGTAATCCTTCTTGCAAATGAAATAGTTGTCGAACTCCCGAATGACATGCACAATGTCGAGGAAGAGCTTCCGGATCATCCAGAATCGGCGCCGAAACACTGCCTCGCCGTGCAATGGAGCATCGCCGAAGTAGTCGGCGTAGAGGATGCAGTAGCCCTCTACCCGCTGTCTCTCCTTGCCCTTCCGGCGACCAAAATTTGGTCCACCTCGCCGGGGTTTCGCGTTCTACGCAAACAGGGCGGCCAGAGCGGCGAGGCACATGAGGTGCTCGTCGTCGTTGACGGCTGCCTCGGCTTCCTCGTCCATCAGAGAGGCGAACATCTCCTCATCGTCGGAGTCCATTGCCGAAGAGGCAAAACGCCGAAAACCTCATGCGCGTGGTGGAGAGCGGGCTGCCTGTGGCCTCGCCTAGAAGCGGCAAGATTGTCCATAGGATGGAGGGAGGTTGGCGTGTCTACGGCGGGTAGTTGCGGCTGCGGAATGGGCTTCTAGCGGCGGCGCGGTGGCTTGGGGTGGAGGGGTGTCGCCGACATCGGCAAGGGAGAGAGCGGGGTTGGACGGTATGCGGCGAGGGAGGGGAAACAGGGTGTGGAAAAGTCGCCCTTCGCCTGACTATGCTAGCCCACAAACGTGATTTCGCTTCCGCCGCAGCTCCCCAGCACGTTGGGTTCGGTCTAGGTTCGCCGGGCGCTAATTTGGCCAAAACCGGCGCTATTTGACGGGCTGGAGGCGCGACTGGGCGAAAAACAGTGTACCGGCGCAAAAAAAAAAGTGGCCCTGGGGGCTCCTGGGGGCGCGTCTGGAGATGCTCTTAGGGGCATTTAAGTGCCCCCAAATATGTACTTAGTGCGCCAAAAAACTTTTAGTGGCACTTTGGCAAAGTGCCCTGGTTGATTGTGTCTCTAAAAGGTATTAGTGACACTTTGCCAAAGTGACACTAAAAGTCTATCTATAGTGGCACTTTCAAAAGTGCCACTAATAGGACGAGAGCGCGAGGAGACAACCCCCCCCCCCCCCCCCGCGCTTGCACCCGAGCAGCGGTGTCGACCAGACTTGCGCCGGCCGCCATTCCGGCCCTGGCGGCCACTCCCCTTCCCCGCACGCCATGGCTTCGCTCACGTCCTCCTCCGTGGAAAGGCACCGGTGAGCTGACTTCTTCGACGACCAAGAGGAAGACTTGACTCCACGCTCCTACTGCGAGGTCCTCCGCAGTGGGACTTCGTCGGTGCTGTCGCCGCCAAGGTCCCTCTCCCGAACCCGATCTCCTCCCGGCTGGCTTCGTCCTCTTCCCCGGCCAGGCACGAGGCGGCCCCGCGCGACTTGGCTTCCCGCGTGGAGTCCCCCCTCCCATCCCGTCTCCCGGCGCCGGTTCGGGTGGATGATGGGCCTCGGCCGTGCCAGCACACCAGCGGGAAGCGTCGTTGTCAACCGCGGCCCGTCTTGGTCATCTGGGAGGATCCGCCGTCGGACTTGGCGGGGGGCTTCTTCAATTGCCTCAGGCCCTGCCACATATTGAAGGACTACATCTTCCCTACGGTGTGCTTGCACTGCAGGCAGGAGGGGCACCACGCGCGGGAATGTGGACAATGCCACCGTGCTTTGCCCGCCAGGGACGTCCACCTGCGCCTGGGCTGCTGTGACCCAGCATACCACTACATGTTGTAGTACGCAAGTCGTTGATATAACACTCGCAGAACACCGTTCCGCAAATATTACATCCCTTAGGGTGGTACAGCAGAAACATTGCGGGACTTGATTGTCATACAAACATATATTACAAAACATAGTGTGCTGACAAGAGAATGAGCTCATGATGAGGTCATCCCATTATTGAAGTTGGGTCAACAACTGAAATGTAAAACAGGTTCATACACGGGAACTCAACAGCCTAATATAGAGTTTAAGGCTGCTTGATTCGACCATGCTAAGTATTTGTTTCAGACTAGGCTAAACCTAGTCAGACTCAGCTTCCTCTGGTTCAGCTCCATATTTGATTGTATAATCCACCCCTTCTACGCCTCCGGAGAGGTCTGGTTGTTCATAATAGATATCCTCTTGGCCTCCGAGGATGTTGAATGAACCCTCTTCAAAGTTCTCGTAGACTAAGCAGGGGGTCAAACGGGATTGAATGAGTAACGAGCGTTACTCAACAAGTTCATTAAGTACGGAGATAATTGATGCACTATCTACGGTCATCGACTCTAAAGAGTCTAGACAGATGTAAGGTTTGATAAATCTTTCTCCAGGAGGTTGCTTTTAATAATGAAAACTATGGCCGCCAGACCATCACAGGACTAAGACTGCATGGAGTTGCCTTTCCTGTAGCGTGCAGTTCCTTCCCGGAACAGGGGGTAACATGCCACATCCTTTTACACTCTGCAGAGCTGCGTTACTTTACCCATGGGCGACCAAGACCATGTTGCACAACCATGCGCGCGATCCTGTCCACTCCCACTTAGGTATGGGGCCCGGTTGTTGGTCCAAGCCAAACCGTGCTTCTCCGCACAACGCACGCCCACCCATTTCTGCCAGCAGGTTGAACCCCTGATTCTACCCCTCACGATAGATATCTAGGCGGCCATGGCAGACCATCATAGACCCTAGAGTCCGTGTGAATTAAGCGATCCCACCCATGTGCATGTAGTCTCGCAAGACCTACAACGAACGGCTCTGGCAGCCCGTTGACATGCGAACGAGAGAAGATCACCGTTGACTTACTCGCCCCATACAAGACCCATGGTCAACGCGGTATTTACGGCGCACGGAGTTCTGACGACATTTGTGGTTAAGTCCTAGGTAATACTTTTCCATGCAGATGGAACCTTCCTTTGACCTATTCATGTTGCCATGGTTCCATCCGCCCACCAAACAGAACACTACCCCTCAGGTAGTCATTCAATTAGTCATTTTATTATAAAAATAGGATCATGCATTTCTTTTAAGCGTAGATGGTATTACTATAGGGTTTTGAAAATAGTTGTTAGGAAATAATTCAGAGGACATGAGCAAGTGATGAACTTGCCTTGATATGGATAAGTGATGGAGTCTGATACTTGGTGAAGCTCCTGACTTCCTTGTTCTACAAAATACCATCATTGTCTGGTAAAGACAATGTTTAAAGAAACAATTTATGCTATTATGCATAACAATGACATGTGTGCATTTTTCATCTAATTGATTTAAATTATCCAAGCAATTGGTTATTTAATTGATATTATTATTATTATTCCACTTTACTTTAGTTTAATTGTTTTATTTAATATTGATAAATCAGACAATATTTTTTTAATAAAAATTGAGTATTGAAATTGTATAAACTAAGTTTTTATGAATAAATAATAATTTTAATCGAGTATTTATTATTTAATTTAATTGTTTATTCATTATTATAGAATTCAGATAATAAGTATTACTTAATTAATTTAATTTCATAAAGTATTTGAATGTTGTATTTTTATTTTTATTAGTTTATTTATGAATTTTAATAATTTACATAATGTTTATTAATTAGGTGGTATTTTATTTATTTATTTAAATGTTGAAATGGTCAAAAGACCATTCAGCCCCTAGTGCTGACACGTGGGCCAACGCCACCGGGCTGAACCCAACCCACTCGGCCGAACCCGAGTCCAAACCCAGTCGCACCCCCACTCGCCCCCTCCTCGCGTTTCTCCTCTCTTCCCCGACTCACAGGCGATTTGCCTGCTGTTGCCCAAGATGCCGCCGTGTATGCTGAGGAGGCGAGGTGCTGCCGGGACGGCCTCCTCGGAAGCAACAGCGGCTCCATGCCGCCCACCTCTGTGTGACGCCCTTGGCCGTGGTCACCACGATGGTGACCACCTGTGAGTTCCTCTACTCCCTTCCTCTGCTCCCTCTTCCCCACTGCTCCTCTCTCACTCTTTTTTCCCTTGCTCTGGAACCTGGCCTTCGAGCCATCGTTCATGCCATGCTCAAATGGGTTCAGTGATACCCCATGTTGCTTGTGATGCCTTTGTTAGTGCTGTTTGTCGATTGATGTTGCTTGGGAAAATTTTCCCTGTGAGGAATTGATTAGGGTTGCTATACAAATGATTTTCCATCTCTGTGACAAGGTGAATCCATAGAGTGATTTTGCCTGTGATATTTTCATTAAGGACTTGTGCTTGTGCTGTGGAAAATTAACTAGGGATTGCTCCCAGTTTTTGTGCTGTTGTTGCTTAGTTCCTGTGAGATTCAGAACATATCACACCTCTACGTGATTGCTCAGATAAAATTCTATGGGTGTTTTAATTTGGTAGGTGCTACTCTGAACCATTTGGTTCAGAGGATGTGCCATCAAATTCTTGATAAAACTAAGTGATTCTTTCTTTCTTTCTGTGATGTTGTGTTGAGGTACCAAATCTTTAGATTTGTTGCCCAGCCACTATTGTGGGAATATATTGTGAGCTGGGATCTTACCCAAATTATTTTGCTAGATATATTTGGCTACTGAATCTTTATGAACTGATAGGAACATGAGCTTGCTTGATCTGCTGTCCCTAAGCACTACCTGATAAGAACAGGCTACAATAAATTGATTCTTTTATCTCTAAGCAATTTCTGATAAGAACAAATTACTATTACTTGTTTCTTTTGCCCCAAAGCCTATGATGCAAAGCCTGAGGCCCTCACTTAATAAGAACAGATGCTAGCTTGTTTAATTAATTCCCAGTGAAGAACTTAGCATAACACCTCTATGCTATTCTGAGGGTAATCACCCCCCAAACCCCTTTGTGCATAATCAAGCAATCTTGTGTAGAGATTCACCTTGAGTGATAGGTTAAGGTTGGTGGTTTTTGGTGCTTGAGGATTGCTCGATTTCAGTCCTTCTTCTTCTCTTCAGCTTGGCCTTGTGCTCTATTAGCTGGATCTCCAATCTGGTTCAGTTCCTCTGATGGATTGATTTGTGGTGGATTATATTGTGTTGGATGTTCTTCCTGTTCTTGGTTGCACTTAGCAACCCGAGCAGGAACAAGGGAAAGTGGTGGTGATGCCTTACCCCTTGCGGTGGATGTGTTATTTATCCTTCTACAGATGTGTTGACAACACCAAAGGGTGCTGGTGAGTATGTTGTATGCTTGTCTGCCTGCTGTTGAGATATTTTCACGTTGCCATGCGGCTGATCTTATCCTTGTAGCCCATATATTTTCTGAAGCCACTTGTATTACTTGATGCTTGCCAATGATGCTGGTCTGAGGCCATTTTGATTCGAACAGATACTACACAATCTCAATTAACCCTATGATGATTTTAATAGTGCAACACACTGTCAAACTGAGGGTACTAATGCCCCCTAACCCCTCTGTTAGTGTTTTGGTGTTTATTTTGCAGGTTCAGAAGATGACAGCTACTTTGGATTAGCTAGGAATTAGTCTAGGAAATAAATTCTTGCAATAATACCTTTGTAGCATTCATTGTAATTTTTCCATTTTGGAAACATATTGTAAAGACTTTGTATACTATGATTTATTAATAAAGTTAATTATTTTCTTTTTCTTATTCACTATGAAATTGGAAATGTCCAATATTTGTTATTTCTTAAATGTTTCAATTTGATTATAGTAATTATATTTTCTTGATTATTAAATTTGAATTCAAATTCAAACATTCACAAGTTTAAATAATTCAAACTTGAACCCATCAATTCAAATATAGCCTAGAGATCATGTGAAAATTCCACCCTCTTCCAGTATCTCTCTCTCTCTCTCTGTTTCAGAGTATCGATGGAACCTTGATTACTCTAGGGTTTTAGTTTTGCGAAAAATTTATTCAGATTTTGCAAACACATGCATGCAGATGCACAGATTAAAATTCTGCCCCCGTGAGTTCCTAAACGCTGGGACATTACAGTCTTCCCTCCTTAACGAGAACTTCGTCCCGAGGTTCTAACAATAATACCTGAAGAGCTCGGGGTAGTTTTGTCGTAATTCTTCTTCCTTTTCCCAGGTAGCTTCGCGTTTAGGATGATGTTTCTACTGTACTTTGCAATACTTTATAGCTCGGTTCCGGAGCCTTTTCCAGTCTTCGTCTAGAATCTTTTCTGGTTCCTCCACATATGTGAGGTCTGATTCTAACTCCAGATCCTCCTGATTAATGGAATCTTCTAGTTCTTTCAAACACTTCCGGAGTTGAGATACATGGAAGACATTATGTACTTGCTTCAATCTCTCGGGTAACTGTAAAGTGAAAGCTACATTCCTATTCTGTGCAAAAATCTTGTAAGGTCCAATGTATTGAGGACTTAATTTTCCTTTAACTCCGAACCTCTTAAGCCCTTTCATTGGACTAACTCGGAGATAGACCATATCCCCGATTTTTGGTTCCCAAGTCCTTCTCTACTGATAAGCATAACTGTTCTGACGACTTTGAGCAATTTTCGGACAATCCCTGATGATATCAACAATGTTCTGTTGATCCTTGACATAGTCTGGTTCAAACTCAGACTTGCCTCCGGCCTCGAACCAACATATTGGTGATCTACACTTCCGTCCATAAAGTACTTCAAATGGTGCGGCCTTCAAACTGCTTTGATAACTATTATTGTATGAGAATTCTGTTAATGGTAGATGTTCATCCCATGATCCACCAAAATCTAAAGCACATGCCCAAAGCATGTCTTCTAAGATCTAATTAGTTCTTTCAGTTTTGCCTCCGGTTTGCGGATGATAAGCAGTACTGAAATCTAATTGAGAACCCAAAGATTTATGTATTTTCTTCCATAATTCTGATGTAAACACAGAGCCTCTGTCTGAAACTATTCCTCTAGGTACTCCATGTTTACTGACAATTTCCTTCACATATAGATCCAGCAGTTTCTCGGCGTTATCCTTCTGGTTGACTGCTAAGAAATGTGCACTTTTGGTCAATCTATCAATGATAACCCAAATCATATCCTTATGTGTCCTGGTCATTGGTAGACCAGTAATGAAATCCATACCAATCTCTTCCCACTTCCATTCTAGAATATCTAAAGGTTGCAATGGTCCTGCTGGACTTTGATGTTCTGCCTTTACTCTCTGACATGTGTGGCATTCAGATACGTACTTGGAAATACCTCTCTTCATGTTGTTCCACCAAAATATGTCTCTGAGATCCATATACATCTTGGTACTCCTAGGATGAATAGAGTACGGGGTATCATGTGCTTCCCAAAGTATTAACTTCTCGGTTTCAGGGATATCTGGTACACAAATCCTCTTATTGAACCATAGTGAGCCATATTCACCTAAATGGAATAATGAGGGTTTTCCATCTTCAATCCCCTGGATCTCTTCCTTTATGAAAGGATCTTTGTCTTGCTGACAAATTATCTCATTCTTGAGATCAGTTTTTCTTTCCTCCACAACCTTCATGGTATACAAACCTCCCAAAGGTTGTACCTCAAGTATTTCAATCTCAGCCTGTTCTATTTCCCACTTCAACTCTTTTGGCAATTCACATTGAATTGGTTAACTGTCAGTACTCTTCCGGCTTAAAGCATCGGCGACAACATTGGCCTTTCCTGGTGTACAATTGATGGAAAGATCATAGTCTTGAATCAACTCTAACCATCTTATTTGCCTCATATTCAATTCTTTCTGAGTAAAGAAATATTTGAGACTTCTGTGGTCCGTGTAAAGCTCACACTTTGCTCCATAGAGAAATGACCTCCATCTCTTCAAAGCAAAAACTACAACTACCAACTCCAAATCATGAGTTGGGTAGTTAACTTCATGAGGTTTGAGCTGTCGTGAACCATAAGCTATTACCTTCCGATCTTGCATGAGTACACAACCCAATCCATTCTTGGATGCATCACAATATACTATGTAATCCTTGCCTGGTTCAGGTACTGCTAAGATTGGTGTTGTTGTCAACCGTTTCTTCAACTCCTGGAAACTAGCTTCACACTTATCTGACAATACAAAAGGAGTATTTTTCCTTAACAAGTTGGTCATTGGCCCTGCTATCTTAGAAAATCCCTCAATGAATCTTCTATAGCAGCCGGCCATTCCGAGAAATCCTCAAACCTCCTTGACATTGGTTGGTGCTTTCCAGTCCAGAACTGATTGTACTTTGTCCGGATTCACTGCAATACCTTCCTTACTGATGACATGTCCAAGGAATTCTACTTGATCCAACAAAAATTCACACTTAGTGAATTTGGCATACAACTGATATTCCCTCAGAACTTGTAATGCTATCCTTAAGTGCTTAGCATGATCTTCTTTGTTCTTCGAATATATAAGAATATCACCGATGAACACAATCACAAACTTGTCCAAATATGGCATCAAGATCTTGTTCATCAAGTTCATGAAAATAGCTGGTGCATTGGTCAGTCCAAAAGGAACAACCAAATACTCATGATGTCCATACCTTGAAACAAAAGATGTCTTAGGTACATCTTCTCCCTTAATTTTGATCTGATGGTATCCTGGTCTGAGATCAATCTTGGAGAACACTCCAGCCCCGTGGACTTGATCAAACAAATCTTGAATTCTTGGTAATGGATACTTGTTCTTGATGGTGAGATTGTTCATATTTATGAAATCACCACACATTATCCTACCTCCATCTCTCTTGTCCACGAATATAACTGGTGATCCCCATGGTGATACGCTTTCTCTGATGAATCCCTTACTTTCCAGTTCATCTAACTGTTCCTTGAGTTCCTTTAATTCCTTAGGACCCATCTTGTACGGTGCCTGAGCAATAGGTGATGTACATGGTATCAAGTCAATGGTAAACTCTATCTCTCTATCTCGTGGCATTCCCGGTAATTCTGCTGGGAATAAATCTGGAAACTCATTGACTACTGGTATATCTTCTAGCTTAGCTTCATTGAGTGAGTTGAGTTGAAGTTCAGCCTCAACATGAGTATGCTTATCTGCTTGATAGGTAACTCTTCCTCCTCCAGGCTTCCTAAGAGAAACTGTTTTCTCCTCACAGTCAATTAAAGCTCCATTCTCCGTCATCCGATCCATTCCCAAAACAGCATCAATGTTCTTCAGCGGAATAACAAAAAGATCCGCGTAGTATGTGCAACCACAGATCATAATGACTTGATTTTTCCTAGATCCACCTATGTTAAATCCACCTCCAGCTGCCTTGTTAGGACAATCCGGCTTGATGTGTCCTTCCTTTCCACACCCAAAGTATACAACCCTGGGCTGCTTGCATTCATTCTTGACATGTCCTGGAAGACCACAATTATGATAGATGATCTTATTCCTTGGATTAAACAGTCCACGATTAATCGAGGCTCCTCCCGTCTTTATCCTTGGCTTGAAACTCAGATTGGAACTAGGTCGACTTGTCTAAAACTTCTTAGGCTCGAACTTGGCCTTTTTCTGTTGGTTCTGCTGAAGCAACTTGTAGTCATTTTCCGAGGTAACTGCAGAATTCATCAACTCTTGGAAGTTATCTGGTTTGGACGTCCTCAACTGCATAGCAGCATAAGGATCCAGTCCTCTCAAGAACCTCTTTATCCTTTTGTTGTCAGTGTCCACTTCATCAGCAACATAATGAGAGAGTCTGTTGAACTCATTGACATACCAGATCATATGATGTGTCCCTTGCTGGACATTATCAAACTCCCTCCTCTTCAACTCCATGACACTATCAGGAACATGGTACTCCCTGAATTTTTCCTTGAATTCCACCCTTGTGAAAACTATCTCTGGTGGCTTCAAGATGATCTGATTATCCCACCATGTTGCTGCTGGTCCATTGAGAAGATGTGTGGCAAAACACACCTTCTCCGCATCATTAGCATTAATGGCCTTGAGATTCCTCTCTATGTCGAATAACCAGTCCTCTGCATCCATAGGATCTCTTGTCGCAGCAAATGGTGCTGGTTTAGTCTTCAAGAAGTGTGACAGAGTTAGCATTTTTGGTTCAGCTGCTCTCCCAGGCCCCACCTGGGTTAGAAGTTCCTGCATGAACTTTTTTATTTATTTTCTTGGACAAACCTCATGTACTCCATGAAGTTTTGTTCTGCCAGTGGCCTGAGTGGTGGTGGTGGTAACTCTGCTCTTGCAGCATCTTCATCTGCCTTCGCCTTATTTTCTCGCTCCAGACGCTGCATGTCAGACTCGCTAGTTCCGCCACTCTCCATATTCCCCTAGTCCTGCAATGTGAAGCGAACAAACTCATAGTTACATCATGCCCATGCTTTCTGAGCCTCACTTCACATGCAACACTAGTCACACAAGGGAAACACAAATCCAACTCCAAATACAAACAACATATTTCACATAATATACAGATACATATAGGTCCATTACAAGCTCTCACTGTAGTGAGTTACAGAAAGTAAAGTAGTACAAAACACCACTGGGTCGCTCACACACTCCGACCCTTATTTATGATATATGGCTCAAAATTACCACACTACTACTTCTCTCGAGCCCTCACACCATCTCCATGGCTGTCATGTCACTACTCAGAGTACATGCCAGGAATCCACCCAGTGTGGCGTGAAGTTCTGCGCACTGTCTCAGGAACAAACGGTCTCCCGGATGGAACATAATCTGTGTCAGAAGTGTCCACAGTCTGGGTATCGATCAGAAAAAGCCCGTCCACGTCCATATAACCATCAAGATAGGACGCAAACTCCTCAGTACTAGTGTACTACGAGGATCCACCCTCTCCGAAACAAGTGGTACTAGTGCATTAGCTGTGATCAAAGGGTACCTCCTACATAGGTTGGGTCTCTTCCTGATCCTCCTCATCAGATGATATGTTTATGACAACGATATCCGCTTCATCAGCTGCTACTTCCTCCACACTAGCATGATCCTCATCCCCTGATATGTCATCACACGGAATAGAATGTTGACTGGTACCAGGATACCAATAAAACCTCCGGCCATCAGAGTTCTCCATAAAAGAATCCGACTCTGGAACTCCACCAAAGATATTTGACTTTATTTCACTGGGTTCGTCCTAAATTCCATACGAGTTGTATGGTTCTGGATCACTAGGTTGAATAATAGGATAGTGGATAGGTTCTGGAGTAGTGGAATGCCTGGACTGGCTAGTTTGGGTTGGTTTCTTGGATGACCCTGCTCCTAGGGTATAGTATGGTTCATCCGCCTCCTGGACCTTCTTCTTACCCTTTTCTCTGGGCTTTGTGGTTTGTTCAGATCTTCCAGGATACCATCCTTGTCATCTACTATGACCTAGTGAGTTGTATAGAAAGATCCCACTAACTGCCTATACCGACCTAACAGTCTGGTGGCTAACTTTGGTTTGGTTTTCACCAACACAGAATGGTCAAGTGCCAATTCTGTGGTTAGGTGATCATGTGGAATGGCTGTGAAACTAGTACCTGACAGCTGATTCTCCTTGTGCTCTATGATGGTTGCTAGTGCTTCTACTAAGGCATGCTGGTAAGTCGCCATCTGACTCCTACCTTCACCACTAGGTGTAGTCACATACAGTGTCAACTCCCTGGGTATCAGGATTAATACCATGTACTTCAGAATAGTCTCACCATCCTTATAGGTGTACGTGTTGACTTTGATATTGGTATCAAAATCAAAGGCTTGAAGCAAAGCTCGTAACTGCTCTGTCAATTCCCCTTTATAGTGCCCAAGCCTCTCGTGCTTTACCCATTCAGTCCTCTCTGAACTCCCGCTTTTCATCGTGACTGTTCACAAGTAACATAATTTTTTTATTAATAGAATATAATAAAGATTGAACATTCTAGAAATATGACCAGAATATTCCCAAGTGAATACCTATCATACTTCCAGCAAACTCCTTATTGTTACGATATAAAACCCTCGGGGTATATCCCTTTACTAGGTTTCCAACCTAAGGTCAAAGCAACTGTTCTGATACCAGCTGCGGTGACCCAGCATACCACTACATGTTGTAGTACGCAAGTCGTTGATATAACACTCTGAAAGTGCATTTTGCATCTTTGATCTCTCTTAGGTTTTGGAGTTGATAACAACACTACTAAGCATCTAACAGTGCGTCAAAGTATTTCAGGAAATATCAACTAGACGCAAAAAGGTGAAGAGAATTCCAAGACAAAGCCACCAAGATCAATTTGATCCAGCGGTAGTACCGGACTCGACAGCGGTAGTACCGCTCTGCACAGCAAGCAGTAGTACCGCGCCCAGTACCGCCAGTATGAAAATGCGTACTGTTTTCAGTGGTACTGGCTTGGTAGTACCGCTGTGGTCATATTGATCTTCGAGCAAAACCTTGCTCAACGGTAGTACCGCTACTGACTGGCGGTAGTACCGCTGCCTCCAGGAAGCGGTAGTACCGCCCCCAGTACCGGCCCTTGTACCGCTGACAAGGATTTGCTCATGGTAACGTTTACGGTACTAGGGCGGTAGTGCCCTAGTACTACCGCCAGCCACTTCGATTTAATTCGAAGTTGTGGCCAGCGGTAGCACCGGTGTGCACTCGCGGTAGTACCGCTGCTGGAGTACCACGGTACTTTGGCGGTGTTACCGCTAGCGCCCTGTGTCTGGGACTCCCAAGTACCGCTCACGTTGCCAGGTAGCGGTAGTACCGCTGGCCCTAGCGGTAGTACCGCTAGACACGAAAAAGGGTCAAACGGCTAGTTTGGGGAGGGGGCTATAAATACCCCATCCCCTTCTTCCCCAAGAGGTTGCTCGCTCCAGCATTAAAGACAAGCATTTATTGAGCCTCCAAAGTTAGATTTCTCCCAATTCCTCCACCCAAACTTGTTGATACTTGGAGGATTGAAGGAGAAGGCTCCGATCTACATTTTCACCGAGCCGTTCTTCATTCCCCCCTCTCTAGCTTGAGAGATCTAGCCTAGGGTTTCCTCTTGTGGAGAACCTAGGCATCTTTCTACTTGTTGGTGATTTGAGATTGTTGGGAGCCCCTAATTTGGTTGTGGGTGTGTTCCCCAAGCTTGTTTGTAAAGGACTCGATTCCCGCCTCAAAGGGGATCAATAGTGGAAGGTGGACTAGGTCTTTGTGGCGGGGTTCATCGGAGAATAGGGTGAGGCCTTGAGTAGGCCTTTGTGGCGAGCTCACACCCCTCCAACGAGACGTACTCCCTTAACAAGGAGGAACTCGGGAATACATCGTGTCTCCGTGTGGTTCATATCAGTTACCTCATTCCCTTCCTTCTTTACTCTTGCTTGTATTATTATTGTGCTTGCCTTGTCATATAGGTAAATTCACCATAGTTGCATCTTATAGAGAATTTACCTTTGTGTCAATCCTAATTGTTAAAAAAAAATTAAAATTGGTCGTAGCACCTATTCACCCCCCCTCTAGGTGCCTATACTTTACTTTCAATTGGTATCAGAGCCTCGGCTCTTCTATCGGGCTTAACCTCCTAAGATTTTAAGTATGGGTGAAGATTCGGATACCGAAGGTTCCGTGGCGAGGGTGTCCATGAATAATCTCAATGAGTTGAAAAATTCATTGACCTCATCCATAGAAACCACTCGATGAGTTACGTCAAGTCTTGATGAAACTCTTGAAAGCCAAAGGACTGGAGGTCACCGACTCATCTCCTCCGGATGTACCTCCGGAGGGCGCCAAGAAAGGGGTAGATGGTGAACCACATAAAAATGCTTCCGCCGAAAACTCCACGAAGAAGTGTACGGAAGGAGATGGAAAATTTCACTCCGTTCCCGGAAGTTATTCTCCCGATCCTCCCGTTTCACATCCTCATATAATCCCTAGGGGAGATCTACCTAAAATTGATGCTTTTTCTTTTCGTGAATGGCAATATTACATGGAGACTCCCTACGACTATGACTACGAGCACGTCGGCATGTTGAATCTTGAGATTGACAAATTCATCACAGTCGTCTTGTATCGATTGGCACGTCACCTCCTACTAAAAGAATATTCTTCTTTTATGAGACATACAGGTGTCAGATATAGGGTTCGAACTCTGGTGGGCTAAGGATACAACCACCCTGCTATCCATCCAACCACGTGTTGATTATCACGGATTAGCTTAACTAGTGGAGAGAAAAACTAGCACAAGAAGAAAAACAAAACTAGTTAGGAAGCGGACAAATCTAACATTGTTCCTAACCCCTAATAATTCAAGTGGAAGCACAATTTGTTTTCAGAAATATGGCCGTAGCGAGTGATTAGGTAACATCGATCTCAAGATGTTTAGAAGTCATTACACACACACACACACAAAAAGATGACCTAAAACTGCATAGAGGTTCTGAATACATACAGAAGAGAGAAGTAACATTTTTGTGGTTGTTGTATTCTTAAGATCGGTACAAAGACGAAAAATACACGCATCCAAACATCTAATTTGAGCGCAATAGGAACATCTAAATTCACAATAGGGATGTGTCAATGGAATTTCAGCTGCTTCTCTGATCTCTTGAATTTTAGCATCTAAACCGGCGACCGGGAGAATTTGAGGAAAAAGATAGATAAAACTCAATATATAAATACTCCAATGCAGAATTGAAATTCATCACATCAAAAGTCCTATAATTTTTATGTTCACATACAAAGAACATTGAAACATCAACTTCCACTAATAGTTTTAAAAACCGAACCGGTAAGGCCGTTGGTTCAGGTTTTCATCGGTTGGACCATTGGTTCATTGGCGACGAAAAACCAGAATATTTAAGATAATTTTCAAAAATATTGACCTCATATCAAATAAAAACACACAATATAGGATGTACTCCACTAATTAACCACAAAATGATGCTTGTCAAGTTGGTTATTTGGCATTTAGCACACCTTGTCTCAAGGTTTGGGGTTCGACTCCTAGTTTTTGAAACCAATTTTTGAATATTTCTCCGA
This sequence comes from Alopecurus myosuroides, assembly GCA_028641055.1. Lineage (NCBI taxonomy): Eukaryota > Viridiplantae > Streptophyta > Magnoliopsida > Poales > Poaceae > Alopecurus > Alopecurus myosuroides. The sequence goes on from JAPCYS010002982.1 coordinate 16,163, forward strand.
ATCAATGTTAAAAAACTAGACAAGGGTCGGTTTTCCGGCGCCGGCCCGGTTGGGGTTTTTAAAACTAAGCTTCCACGGTTGCGCGCACAACACAATGCATACACAACACTACCCGAATATCATCATTTAAGGATAAAAGCATTGTGGTTTGCAAAGTCTTCAAAACTGTAAAATTTGATCATAAGAACTATGAAAGGAACTTCAGCAGCTCAATTACAAACCAAAATTTATTATTTTGACTGTTCCATACCTGGAAAAGAGCCTTCTATCCATAGTTTTGCTTGACGGCAGCCATGAACTCATCCAGAAGATTAGTGTATTCCTAAACCAAGAAATGGAAATGATCTATGAGGTCTCATGGTCCATACTAAATGAAAACAAAATAGGTATAGCAGGGGCGGCAAACGTCAAACCTGCCCGGTGGCCCTTCTTTGTCGTAGTCCGGTGGTGAGGAAAGGTTCAGGAGCAGCTGGCATAAAAAAAGAAGCAATTTGTCAACCTCCTCTAGAGATGGTCGTCGGGACGGCGAGCCGCTAGGGTTTCATGGAATCGTAGACGGCGAGGAATTCCACGACATGTCTTTCCCTTCGTGGCTCGCGTGGGCGCCATCGCCGGATCCGGCATTGCCGTCACCGGGTCAAGACGGAGCTACTACTCCCGTTGAAAAAAACCCGGTTTTCCCAAGAGAGTATGGTACGGGACGGCGGAAGTTTGGTCGGCGCAGTGGGGGTGGAGAATTTTTGATCGGCACAACTTTGACAAAGGGATAGGGGCTATGGCTAGAAGAGAAGAAATCGGGGCGAGGAATAGTAACAGGGGCGGAGGAGGAACCGGGGGCGAGGAGGTAATTACTTTTTTGTTTTTGCAAAATCGACCTCGTGTCAACTAATTTCAAACGGAGGGGACTATGCTGTACATTCTTCTACCATAATTTTGTCACGTGACCGACTAACTGTTACAGTGTTATCAACTCCCTGGTTAGCCAGATAGTTTTGCGCTCCCAATATCGTGAATCTATTTTGGAAAGTCATTTGCTTCCAAGCTTTAGTGCTTTCTCCATTAAAAAAATCATTTAGAGGTTTCAAAAAAATTCTGAATGTAGTCCATGATGTTGCCGAAAACTACAATGCGAATTTTTTTTTATATTACGGGCTACAAAAGAATGAAAAAATCTCAATTTTTTTGGAAATTTGAACACTATATTATAGATTTGTACAATTTTTATTTTGTGTAGCTCAAAATACTTTTTTTTTAGATAAAAGGGCTTTTATTACTAAAAAGATTTAAGCATTACACCCGGCCTCTGTATTTTGGGAATTGACACAGTCGAAATCCGGAAACTGAGTAAATAAAAGACGACATGCCTAAACAAATCACGAAGACGTAGACTGTCAACTCTATGGAGCTGCTATCCATAGATCAAGCGGCCATCTATGTGGGATAAAAATATCCCTCGCCACGTGCTCCAGCCATGCACAAGCCTCCGTGAAAAGGCCTCCAAACTCCTCCGGCTGTAATATGGACCACGAACGGAGTATACATGTGCACCGGAATAGAACCTGCATACGGGAAAAAAATTATCATTGAAAATCTTATCATTTCTACAAAGCCAGAGCGGCCATATAACGTCTAGAACTCCTACCCTAATAATAGTTTTGAATCTTTTATCCACCCCGTTTAACCAGTTTGCCAAAAATATTCGCAACAGAGGTGAGCTGATAAAGATTCGAAACCATTTGGATAGCGTACCATATAGAACGCGCAAATGAGCATTCAAAGAATAAGTGGTTAATCGTCTCCTCATGAGAACAAGAGACTCAATTTGAATTTCCATGCCAATTATGTTTGACAAGATTATCCGTAGTTCGTATGATTCCTTTACGAAGATACCACACAAAAACTTTAATCCTCAGTGGTACCTTCATAAGCCATACGTTTTCAAAAATATCGGCTGTCATACCTGATTGGATCATAGCTCTATACATGGAATCTACCGAGAACATATTGTTTTTAGTAAGTTTCCATCGAAACTCATCATTTCTTGGTGTCAAATTGACTGTAGTCAGCCTCTGAACCAGCGCGTTCCAAGACAAAAGTCGTGGACCAATGAGATCTCGTCTAAACGTCACATTAGGAGGTGATGTATGCATGACCGTAGCCAGTGTATCATCCTTATGACACGCAATGTTGTATAGTGCCGGATATTTTCTCGGAGCGTGGTATGTCCCAACTATTTGTCCTCCCAGAAACTTATCTGTGATCCATCCTTAATCTTAAATCCCCTATAGCAGAAAAAGTGATTTTTTGTCACCATTATGCCGGCCCAAAAGTGTGAATCCCCTGGTTTCCACATAACCTAGGAGACTGCTTTTGAACCAATGTATTTTCGTTTAAAGAGCGACTGCCAAACGCCATCTTCGGTTAATAGTTTGAAGAGCCATTTACCTAGGAAGGGCTGAGTTTTTTACTTTTAAATCATGAATACCCAGCCCTCCTGGTCTTTTGGTCGACAAACTACATCCTACCCGGCCAGTCGATACTTCTTTTTCTTACTATCCCCTTGCCAAAAGAATCTTGATCGGAAATAGTCCAATTTTTTCAAAACTCTTTTAGGTAACTGGAAGAAAGATATCATATACAGTACCATATTAGATAGTACTTAATTAATGAGTACCAATCTTTCCCTAAGGGACAACAATTTTCCTTTCCAACTAGCTAGCCTCTTCTGCGGGTGTTCTTCAACTTGGCACCATTCTGCATTAGTCAATCTCCTGTAATGTATTGGTATACCCAAGTACTTAATAGAAAATTGACCTTGCTCGCATCCGAACAACTCGGCATACTGAGAAACAACATCCTGTGCTTCGCCAAAACAGCAAATTCACTTTTATGAAAGTTGATTTTTAATCCGGATAGCTGCTCGAACACCGAAAGAATTAATTTCAGGTTTGTAGCTTTCTTCAAATCATGTTCCATAAAGAGAATCGTATCATCTGCATACTGAAGGATGGATAGTCCCCCATCAACAAGATGTGGAATTACCCCCCTCAATTTGGCCGTTTTCTTTGGCTCTTTCAATCATGATCGCTAGCATATCAGCCACAATATTAAACAATATGGGCGAAAGCGGATCACCTTGTCTTAAGACCTTTTTATTCCAAAAGTACCGGCCAACGTCATCATTGACTTTAATGGCCACGCTACCTCCAGCCACATAAATACGAACCAGGGCACACCACTCCTCCGAGAATCCTTTCATTCTCAAAGTCTGATGGAGAAACTCCCAGTTCACCTTATCATAGGACTTTTCAAAGTCTATTTTTGAAATAACACCATGTAGTTTCTTCGTATGCATATCATGTACGGTTTCGTGTAAAATCACGACTCCGTCTAGGAAATTCCTACCTTACATAAAAGTTGTCTGCGTAGGTTTTACCACATGATCTGCTACCGAGTTTAACCTGATAGTTGCAACTTTCATAAAGATTTTGAAACTAATGTTAAGGAGGCATATTGGTCTATACTGCTGTATCCTTTCTGCCTCTAAAGCCTTAGGTAACAACACGATTTCCCCAAAATTAAGGCGGTACAGCTCTAGATGTCCAGTATGTAAGCAACCAAACATCTCTATGAGATCATCTTTAATGATCTCCCAGAAATGTTGGTAGAACTCCGCTGGACATCCATCTGGGCCAGGTGCCTTATTATGCTCCATTTGAAACACCGCTTTCTTGATTTCCTCTTCCGTGAAGGGAGCTTTAAGAAACACATTTTCTTCATGGGATACTTGGGTAATATCATCTGTGCGGGACTCGTCCATAGTAATATTACTTACTTCAGGAGGCCTAAACAGACCTTTATAGAACTTTGTAATATAGGTTTTTAGCTGATCCTGCCCCTCGATCAGGCCTTCATCCTGGTGAAGAGAATGCATCTGTTTTTTCCTAAGCCTCCCATTGGCGACATTATGGAAATATCGGGTATTTGAATCCCCTTCTAGTATGAATTGAGCCTTTGATCTTTTGTACCATTTGAGTTCCTCTTCACGCAACATTTGTGCTACCTTCGCGTTGGATTGACTTTTAAGTTCAATATCTTGCGGAGTTAACAACCTAGTTTCCGCGATCAGATCTAACTCGTCAATAATGGAACATAGGCACATTTTCTCTTTTTTTAGCAACCCGTGGTGTGTCTAGCCCAACCCCGAAGATATTTACGCACATTGCGCATTTTGTTATTCCATCTTCGGATTGGGTTGTCACCAACCACTCGTTTACACCACACTTTCTTCACCAGCTCGTCAAAACCATCACGCAGCAACCAGCCAAGTTCGAACTTGAACTATGATTGTGCATGCATTGTTTTTGTACCGGTTGAAAGCAAGAGGGGGCGTGATCTGATAAAGCCTCTATACGTTCCAGAGCACGTAGTGTTACCGGTGGGAACTTATCCTCCCAATCAGTACTCATCAGCACACGGTCTAGTTTTTCGTATGTAGACTCTAGGAGACTATTAACCCAAGTAAACTGCCGTCCGGTCATATGGACCTCTCTCAAATCCAAACTATCAATGACAACATTGAACAAGAAAGGCCAGTGACCATCAAACCGCACTCGAATCTTCTCGTGTGGAAATCTTAACATATTAAAATCACCCCAAATTAAAATAGGGTGTGGATTGTCATTAGCCAAGTTTACCAGTTCACGGAGAAAAGCCCCCTTAAATTCTTCTTGAGCAGCACCATACACAGTAACCAGACTCCAAGCGAAATTGTCAACTCGGTTACGGAGGTGTAATTTTATATGAAAATCACCATCCGACCTTGCTAATACGTTTATGAAATCTGATTTAACGCCTAGTAAAATGTTACACGACCCGCCGCGAGGAGGGATAGAATGCCAAGTGAAGTCCAAACCCCCAGAAAGGCGATTCAGGACACTCGCTTGGAAGTCTCTCCTTCCTGATTCGGAAATAACCACAAAATCCAAGTTATGACCCCGCACATAATGAGCAATATTCAGATGTTTAGCCAAGTCCCCAAGATCTCTGTTATTAATGAATAAGCCATTCATCGGGAAACAATAGGAGATTTAGGCAATTTCGCGGATTTTCGTGGTGAGGTTTTCTTTTTCTCTAGCAGCTTTAGATTTCCGGCCAGATGCATAGAGATCGATTAGAGATCCTAGCCCGTCCTCATCCACTCCTACCTCGGTCACAACACCCGCGATATGAGATACAAGTTGTCCATTAACTGTGGCATTCGCTGAATCAACATCTATGGGTGATGTGTTAAGCTTAGCAGATGCACACGGTTTAACCGTTAAACGATCATATTCTATGTGCTTCAATGCATGAGCCGACAACGTGACCTCTTCCTCGTTTCTCCCTAAACAAATACCAACAACTCCTAGACTAGAGAATAACTTGGAATTTGAAAAAGACAGAACAGATTTGTGTTTCGTAGACGTACCCATGGGAGGAGATGAAACATCTCCGCCTTCCGGCCCATGGCCTTGGACATCTCGTCCTCATCAGTCGTCGACGCTCCATCCGCCGCGGTGAGATGGCGTGAACTGCGCCTAGGCTCCTTAGGCTGCGCACGCCTCCCAGTAGCCAGAGGCGTGACCAGCGTGTAGGGGGGCAATGCTGCCGAAGAACCCCCTCCCCCCCCCCCCCGAACCTCAGTGGTCGCCGCCTCATTATCTCCTTGCACCAAGTTGGGCCAGGACTCGCCAACCAGGGTGTCACCCTGGCCCGATCCCTCCATGGCGCCACCCACCGGTCGCTGCTTGGGCGACGCCTGCGTGGTAGCCAGCTCCCCTGACGCCACCTAGGCAGGAAGCTCGGCCACATAGGCCTCCGAAGAATGGCCACAGGAGGGACGGCCTGATGGCGCACGGGCGGGCGGCAGCAAATCGCCGCCTGGGCTGCGAACTCCCTCCGAGACCTCCTCCGACGACGCGCGGGCGGGCCATAGCTGTTCGCCGCCCGGGCTGCGAGCGTGGTCGCTCAAAATACTTAGTATTTCAAATTGATTTTTTGCATATTTGTAAAATGCATCATTGTGAACATCCAGGTTTTTTACTTTTTTTTAAAGCTAAAAAATGTTTTTTGTTTTTTCTTTAAAGACAGGGAGCACTGGAGCCCACGAGCTAAGAAATCTCCACTCGAATCCATTTCCATGTCCAAAAAAAGAGGGAAAACTGCTACCCACTGCCTACTGACACCAAACCCAGTCTATGCAAGTAGACAAGCACTGACATCCTGTGGATAGAAACGCAGACAGAAAACAAGCGATACATTTCACGGCTGAGCGTAGAAGCCCCAAATCCAAACCAAGCACAGCATGGGATGTAGCCCTCCAGAAGAACTAACAAGTCTGATTGCCGAGGAGCATCGCGCTATATAGGCCCTTCGCCACTTCTACGGTTGGCAGGCCATTCTGTCACTAGATTATCTCTACAAGCGTGTGGCGGAAACACAACATGCACCATTTGAAGCGGGAACACATTAACTTAGGACTGTGCTACACCGAGGTCAGCCTCGATTTAGCCTAATGCGAGGTCAGTTCGGACATCCCAAAAATAGAAAGATTCGCTCCGCACGTAACCAGAAAAGGAAACTCCCCCCAACAGCGACGTTTGTGCGCGCGAACCCAGGCTGCTGCGCGCGCCAACCAGGATTCATGCGCGCGAACTGATGGGTGGAAAACTCCACGCCGCTGTCGCTATCTACAAAAGCCCATCTACCCCCTGGAAAATTACATCCCCCTTCTCCCGTATTTTCCAATCTTCAACAACTCCATTGAAAACCCTAGGCAGCCATGAAAGGAGGCGGCTCGAGCTCCATCCCCAACATGGCGCCATGAATAGCAGAGTTCTCCCAGGAAAAAAACTCCAGGTAACCAAAAAAAACAAACTAAGCAGGAAAACTTCATCCCGTTTTTGCTATCTTCCCCCTTTTTACTGCATCTCCTGATAGTAAGCAGGAAATTCCATCCTTTGCTGAACCTGAACCTGAACCTTAGATAGGTCCTAGATAGATGTCATCAGATCTGATAGGCAAAAAGCAGTGGACATACATTTTTGTAAGCTCCAGGTGCCCAAAAAGCATCAGAAAAGATTTGTCTACTGAAATAACTAAAACAGTTCAGAACAAGAAAACTACATCAGGTTTGCATATCCAGGTTTCAGTAGTAGTAGTTACGGAGATTCCTTTCTTTCCCCACCCCACCGCTCTTGAGAGTCCGCTGCGGTTCCTCGGGAAGGTCCTCTCTCGCCGCCGGCGTCAGCGCCGGATGGTGTAGAGAAGGGCTGGGGTGGCGCCCCCCGTTGTATAGAGTAGCTAGGGTTAGTTTTCCCCTTGTGGTGTTGAAGTGGAGTAGATCCCCTGTCCTCTGCAGCCATGGACGGGGGTCCTCGAAGCTCTGCTCCGTTCCTGCGGCGTCGAGGTGGCATGCGGCGTCGAGGGCGGTGGTCAGGGTGGCGAGCATCTCCGATAATAAGGCGTGCAAAGGCAGCGTTGCCGGCGAGAGGGCGGACATCGCGTCGGTGTGGTTTGATTCCATCGTTCTCCATGCTCCAGGGTCGAGAAGAAGAAGGAAGGGGATTGACCTCTGCCTCAATAAGTTCGTTTCGACGGCACTCCTTCATCGTTATCCTCTCTGCTCGCCTTCCCAGGTCCGTGGCAGGCACCTTGGGTTGGGTGAGCTGGTTTTCTTGAAGCGATGTGGCGGTGCTTCCAACACTCTGGCGATCTTGAAGGCTGTCTGTCTATCCTCTTGGAGCTCCATGGCGGTGTTGCAGAAGGAGGACGGGTGGATGGAGAGGAAGCTGGTGTGCTGGTTGAGCTCTGGAACCTACGATTGGAGCATCTCAGCGGCGATCCTTGATGGATCTCCGTCATCCATGGCCAACAGAGGCCAGTTCAAGCCGAAGAACGGCGATTTAACCTCCCTTGGGAGGCCCTATTGGAGTGCGCAAGCTGATGGATTCGCCGAGATGGAGGCAAGTGGCGTTGTCCCCGCCGAAACTCTTGGCTGCAGCTTCCATGCTCACTGCTCCGCGGCGGAGACGAAGAGGGACCTGATCGCGTTTTCAAATTTTTCTGTAGGGGCCTTCTTGCATATGCTGAGGACTCATATGTATTTTCCTTATCTGTTGGGGTCCTCTGTAATTTCCTTGTACATCCGCCGTTTCCTATAAATGAAGGTTCTGCCCCTCACGGGGCGCTCACTGTTCAAAAAAAAAAAGTAGTAGTAGTTACAGTTCACGGGGAACATTTTCAGTCTTGTAATTCGTAGGGTGCTTTTGAGATAAAATTTCCCATTGATATGTTGTTCTGCCTGTTCATCATCAGGAGTGCTTCTGAGAATCAACCATGCTTGCCTGTTACATTAAGAGAAGAGTGCTTTATAATTAGTTGCCCCCCTCATAGATTCAGATAGGTGAAGAGTGAGTCTGGAACATTATTACTTTTGCTAGGGAAAAAGTAACAATTGAAAAAAAAAATATGGTTCCCCCTATGCTACCACTGCTAGAGTATCTTATGCTTGCTAACAGTCCAAATAAGGTACTTGTGATTTTGTAAAAAAAATTACGTTTGCTAGGAAAAAGTAACAATTTAAAAATACTATTATGGTTCCCTGTTGTTACCAATGCTATAGTATCTTATGTTTTCTAACATTATTACTTTTGCTAGGAAAAAGTAACAAATTGGGAAACATCTCTTATGGTTCCCTGTAGAGTCTATTGTGCTAGAATCATGTCTAGGTGTAACTTACTATTTGTGAGTATGAAAACAGGCGTATGGCGTGAAAAAAACTCAAGTGAAAAAATCGGGGTGATTAGTGACTTACTTGTTCCATCCCACTCATCAAATCTGATATGTATGATCTCTGTATGAAAAAAGGCAGGGAAAAAAATGAAGATATATTAGTATGAGCATGGTGCATGATTTGCATTTTGAGAAAAGAAAGGACATGGAAAGATAAATGAAAAACAACTATCTTGGTTTGTGTTGCAGGTACTAAGATGCGAAATTTCGAATGGTGGTTGGGTGGCATTGATCTGAACCAAGATCCTGAACCTGATGAACATGAAAGTTCAGCTGGTCCTTCCTTTGTACATGCTTCGATCCGTGAACCTGATAGCGGGGACTTTCCTAGGCAGGCAACCGCATTTGCTGATGGCTCACACAGAGCAGAAGCTGGGACTTCAGCTGGACTTCCTGCCACTCACACTGCATCTGGCCATCCTTCTGGTAGTGGCCCAACAGTTGGATCAGGTGTGCCATCTGGTGTAACCCTGTCTAGTGCCGACAATGGTAGCCATGACGAAGTGCAGTCTACCCCGGAAGGTTATAGACCACAGAAACCTTTCATTGGTATGAAGTTTGATAGCATTGATATGGCAATGGTGCATTACAATAAGTATGCAAAACACATTGGCTTCTCGGTGAAAATTGAGTCGTCTAGAAAGTCAGTCAAAGACGGTGAAAAAGACAAGGCTGTATTTGTCTGTAACAAGTCTGGAAAAAATTCAGAAACTGAAAAGGTTCAGCCTCAAAGATTGCGAACTGTGACCAAGTTGACTGAGTGCAAAGCTAAAATGAGAGTTAAGCGTGTTGGCGCCAAGTGGGAAGTAACTCAGTTTGTCGAGGAGCACAATCACGATCTTATTGAGAAGTTCGCATTGAAGAAATATTTGAGGTCGCATAAAAGAATTCCTAAGGAAGAGAAGAAGTTCATTGATTTGCTACATGAAGTTAACATATCCTCAGGCAGAATTATGGAAATAATGGGTGAAATTCATGGTGGAATTTTTTTTTGTTCCTTATGACAGCAAAACAGTTAGCAACTACACTGCCAAACTTGGAGAAGAGAACATGTTCAAGGATATGCCATTGTTAAAATCAACTTTTGAAGAGCTTCAGAAAGAAGATCCTGGTTTTTTCTTCAAGTTCAAGATTGATGAGGATGGTGTTGTCGAGAACATATTTTGGGTTGACACCGCGGCGAGGGGTGTGTACAAAATGTACCATGACCGCGTATCGTTTGACACTACCTATATGACCAATATGTATAACATGCCATTTGCCCCTTTCATTGGCATTAACAGATATGGTCAGTCTATTCAGTTGGGCTGTGGTTTCATGAGGAATGAGAAGATTGCAAATTTTGTATGGTTGTTTGAGACCTTCCTAGAAGCTATGGATGGTCTGCATCCTCTTAATATTATAACAGACCAAGCAGCTGCGATTCGCTCGGCAATCCTATTTGTTTTCCTTGGAATTGTTCACAGGAATTGTCGATGGCACATTATGCAAAAGTTGCAGGAAAAACTAGGCCCATTCATATCAAAACATGAAGCTTTGAGACTGGAGTTCAATGCTATCATTGATTACAGCCTGACTGAGCAAGAGTTTGAATTAAGATGGCCTGATATGCTATTAAGGCATGGAGTTGCTGACAATGTGCACCTTGCTGATCTTTACGATCTTAGACAGATGTTTGTACCAGCCTACTTCAAGGATAGATTTTTCCCGTTCCTGCAGACTATAGCAAGAAGTGAGGGTTTTAATGCCGTGTTGAAGCTGTATGTTAACCCTCATGATAGTCTTGTACGTTTCTTCAAGCAATACATAAAATTGCAAGAAAGGATTGAGGTTGCTGAGGATGGCCATGAGTTTGTTGCCGAAGACAAGACAGTGAGGGCTTGGTCGGATCTGCCAATGGAGAAGCAAATGCTCGAAACTTACACTCTGACTATATACAAGAAGTTCCAGCTTGAGCTGCGCAAGAATACGGCTTACAATGCAAAAGATCTTGGTGGAGGTTTGTTTGAAGTATCTCCTATTCAAGGTTCTGTTTTTGGCTATGGGAACAGAAATTACATTGTTAGAAGTGATGTTCCAAACGGCATTTTCGATTGTGAGTGCTCAAAATTCAAGAAGGATGGCATCCTATGTTGCCATGCCATGAAAGTTATGATTCATGTGGGTGCAGTTCATTCGATGCCGGAGCATTACATATTGCCTAGATGGTCGCTACCTCCACCCGACATTGTTGTGCCACCGACTCCATTTCAAGAAAGGCCTACTGGAAAGCTATCCAGAAAAGAAATGAGACTACTACGGTTTGGTAACCTGTGTCAGGATTTTGCAGAAAAGATAGCTCGTCATGCAACAACTTCTGACAAAGGGGTGGAGGTTGCAGAGAAGCACATGAGAAATTGTGAGAGGGAACTAGCGGATATAAAGAAAGCTGCGTCTGATGCAGCAAAAAAGAAGAAGCAAAAAACTGCTGCATCAAATTCAGTGCCTGCACCTGAAATGGCAGATACTTCAACTGCGCAGCATGACACTGGGATCCCTCCTGGCACAACACTAAAAGATCCTATATTCATGAAGTCGCCTGGTAGACCGAGCCAGAAAAGGAAGAAAAGTGGCCTACATCTCCAACCTTCTCGCCCGACAGTCTGCAGTGTTTGTCAAGAAACGAAGCACGATGCACGCAACTGCCCTGTTCGGATTGCAAATCCGGAAAAATATCCACTACTGCCGCTGTTGTGTTGAGAAACTAGAGATTGAAAAGAATAAAAATCTAGACAGTTTGTTTTGTAGTTTTTTGAAATCCCAGTAGTTATATTGCTTGACTTGAATATCATATGTTATGTTGCATTTTCAGTTGAAAACAAATGTTAGATGGAGGAAACCAATGATTTACTTCTTTATACTTGTTTATTTGTTGCAGTTATTGAATTATGAGACATACAATGCAAGCAATGTGAAAAACTATGGCTGCTGCAGCTAAAATTCGCTATATCTAGGTAATTGACATATTCGAGAATAATTAGGGACTTACAGTGGAAAAACATATTAGATAATAAGCCTCCACGGGGCCTTGTTTTGTTCGAAACAAAGCCACTTGTCGTTGTATATCTTCCTTATATTTGGCATGTCATCCTGATCAAAGTTTGGAGGCCTCCTGCCATTCCATTCTTCCAAATTCTTCAGTGTAAAGAAGCCGCAGTCGAACCTGGTTCTCAATAGATAGAGAACACGCACAAAAATCAGAAACATGCATAAAAAAATCAAAAAGAAAAATGTTATCTAAAAAAATGTAGAAACAAAGAAGGTTGAAGAGTAACCATTGAGAATCAGAGATGGAACTTACGTGTTTGTTTGCTTTGGAGAGTTTATGACTTCGATTGGAAAGTCCCTTATTTTGATTCTGGATTTCTTGTACTCGGTTGACCATACCTTCTTGATTGATGCAATGAGAAGATGGCATGTGTGCATCATTAAAGCTTCCCCGTTATTTGACAGTGAATCAAGGATTTGAAACCTCTGTGCTACTAAATTGAGAACCACCAACCAATAATGCCCTGTACATTTATCTTCTTTTCTACTCTTTGGAAAGCTTTGTAGTGTTGGGAAGAATACCTGTTATTTCCAAAAAAGAAAACAATAGAACATGACAAAAATGTTATTTCCATTTTTGCCTAAGATGAGATGAAAAAATGCCATTCTGTTTGATTTTAAAAAAATGCCATTGTGCAGGTATTGATCCATTCAAATTACTTTGTTTCATATTTTCATCTTACAAGAAAAATATAGTATGGTACTTTGTTGCCATTCTGCAAGGAGCTAAAAAAAGCTAATAGCTTTTGAAATGTAACTCTGAGTTTGTAAAAACATCACTTTTGCACTATAGAATACCCATGGTTATTCACTTTTGTACTATAGAAAGGCACTTGGTTATCCATGTTTAAAAAACAATAATCATAAAAAGGTAAATTGCTGTTCTCGAGGGGATGATAAATTCTTACTAGTTCTTTGTGATCAAGTCTATTGCAACCATGAAAGGCAAAGCACCTCTTGACGTCTTTCAGCTCGAATCTACAGTCGATCAGATATGTCTGCGATGTAACAGTATTAAAAAGTTAAAAATGCATTCACCTATAAAAAACCAATTAACATTTCATCCAAAAAAATCCATTAACATTCCATTCCCAATGTGTGTCAGCAAAACTTACAGCAATTCGGAGTGGCATGATGTACTTCATTGGGTTTTTGTTCTCGGTGTTAATTACATGTATATCAATTTCGCATACAGTATTCCACAGTTTCTCCCCCGGAGCTACTGAATCTGCTAGATCTCCCAGTGCTACGAAGAATGTACCATAATCAATTATAGTCTCCTTACACTCTGGATGTAGTGTTTTCCACTTATGCTTACAAACCAAGGTGTAAACTTCGTTAGCTCCCCTACTGACTGTATAATCCTTTTTGCTGTTATCAACATAAGGTGATCTCTGCATAGCGGTTGGCTTGATAAGTCTCTTTTGGTATTCATGGGGCACAGGGGTGATGCTTGTTGATGATGGATCGGCACACTTTGAGCTAGTGGCACCTTCTGCATTATAAACCTGATTTTCCTCCAAATTTGTTGTGCAATTAACTGGCTCGTTGTCCTCTGGTGGTGTGCTAAGGTCAAACACGGGTGGATCAGGAGCTAGCCTTGCACACTCATTCCTTCTACTTGACATTGAGCTGTCAAAGTTGAGTCGCCTATTCATTGAATCTTGCGTTGCTGAACTTGGTGCGGTGCTCCTGTTATTATTAGCAGCGGAAACATCATTCGTTGGTGTTTTCTGATAGATGCCATGGTCAGTAGTGCTTCTCGTTGCGCTTAGCCTACTTGGAGTCAACCTTGTCATGACACGTGTAGGCGCCAAATTTCTTGGAGGTGATTTCAGCGGCGACTTTTTTGTTGATGTTGGCTTTGGAACGATGCTCTTATGCCTGCCGTCCTTGCTCTGACTTGTGTCAACCTGTCACGAACCGCTGCCCTGGTTCTATACTTACTAGGTGTAATGGTAGCTGTTTTACCAAAATTGCCTTGCTCCTGTTCAGGTAGCTTAAATGTAACTGATTTCCTTGGTATCAAGTTGGGTTTGGGTTCCATCTCTTCGATGATTTTGTTTAGCTCATCTTTTGCGCTCACTGACACATAAGATATGTAACTGTTCCATTTGAACCCATCATCCATTATTGGCACCTTGAGAGGGGCTTGGTTGAATACATCCCTAGTTGTTGTGTCCACATCATTTATTACTGGTGTTTCAAGGATAGGGATGTCAATTTCTGGCTTTAGATTAGTGCACATAAAATCCAACAAGCTTGCCCTGTTTTTTTCCCATTCCAAATTGCTGTGCTTCTCTCTCCCTTGCACCTATTAATCCCCCTCTGGGCCATCGATGCTTTCAGTTGTTGAGTTGTAATTGTCACGCAAACCTGCAAATGTGTAAGCTGCGTTTTTGTCTGTCAGGTGGCATTCCCCTTGTGGACCATTGTTAGCTTCTTCCTGGCATGGATTCTCACTGTTTCTGCTCCCTGTACCTGAACTTGTTAATCCATTTTCGACAACCGGTGGAATTCTTACTTCATTGGACCTATCTTCCTTGCCATTTTCTCTTGCTATTTCTTCATTTATCTGCATACCACGAGGATCATCCGCTGCCCCTTCGACTGTATTTCTATCTTCCTTGCCAATCTCTGGATCATCCATCGTGCCAGTATATGCTTGTTCAGTTGTTGTTTCTTCATTTATCGGGATACCGTGAGGATCATCCGCTGCCCCTTCGACTGTATCTCCATTAACATCTTCTGTTTCTGGGCAGACTCGAGTTGGTACCTTGACAGAACACAACTCTGGAATAACTTCAATTCCAGATGTAGCTGCCTGTTGTACCTCGTCCTGAGACAAAACCCTACTGCAACTGGCTGCGCTTGGTGATGAGATGATGTCCTCAGTCATATCTTTGCTTACTGTTTTTTTGCAGGCAGCAAGTCCTATTGGATGAGATGGTTCTTGTGCAACAACGCTGTTGGACGTAGCTTTCTGCCATTGCTCCTCCGGCGACATAAACCTAGTGCAAGTTCTTTTGATTTTTTTTGGAATGTAATCATGCTTCAGCTCTCCAATGGTTGCTATCGGACATGGCTCACCAATGATTGATGCTGCCACTCTAGCTCTTTTTTTTTGACGTAAACACCTATCATCTTCTTCATATATTGACTGCAGGCTAAGATCAAGTGATTCTTCATCAAGTGATATTGTTGTTTGTGTGTTATCTTCATTTAAATTGCTGCACTCAAACTCTTCATCAGATATACCCAGTGAATTTGGGCTGGGAGGGCTCTGTGTTGCAATTGGTGTATGCTCCCTAATGTCATCTTCATTCCTCGAATTCTTGGCGCTTCTCTTCGCACTCTTCTTCTTCTTGTGCTTCCTGATTTTTTTGACTGGTCTGAATGCCAAATTCTTTACAAGCATCTGAAGAGTTGACTCAAAATTGTGACACGCCTGTTGGACTGCTTCTTTGTATCTAGTTGTTTCCTGCATCAGAAATTATATATTGGCCCAAATTTATTTTAGAGGCATGAAAGTAGTACTACAGTGAATATTCAGCTGCTTTGTCTAGAAAATGACACAAAAAATAATCTAAACTTACTTCTAAAGTTCGCTCAGCTGGTGCATTCTTTTCGATGAACAGATCAATCTTGGATGCGTCTGAGAAAAAGATGCTGCTGTCAAGTGATCCATCTCCCTGGGGTCCTTCATCATGTTCTGTTTCATCTTGAACAGGTGTGTTATTACTTGTTCCATTTTCTGCTTGATAAATTGGAGAATTCGATCTGTTTTCGTGCAATTCTTCATTTACATCCGCGGGCTCTTCATGTGCGCCCGGGTCAGCAAACTCAGGTTTAAGCTGCACCATTTTAGGAGAACAAATAGGAAAATCACATGCATGAATACACATATAGTATACAAAAAAATATTCCAGCTGATCAGTAAACAAATTATTCCAAAAACCGGTTAACAAAGATCAACCAAAAAGAAAATACCGGAGCCCATCCAAAACTTCCATCACTCCCCTTATCTTGGATTATAGCTGCTTTCACCATCTGATTGGTCCAAGTGGAAACGCGTGTTCCTTCAGGGTTGATTTCAATGCCGCTGAGTTGTAGAGAGTCTACATATTTTACTTGTTCCACATTGAGAAATGGAAAACACAAAAACACAGAAAAAATAAGACATTAGGAAGACAGGAAAAAGATGTAAAAGAGATAACAAGATGCGAGGAATCATTTGTATGTGACTGTACCATGAAGTATAACATGCAGGATTTCATCACCCCCTCTGCCTTTGACTTCGCGGCTTTTCGGAGCATTGTTATAACAAACTTGCTCATATTTAGCCTGTTAGCTTCCGTGATCCTCACAAGTGAAGGGTAGAGCCTAGGGCTGATATGTGTACCAGTTGTTGGTGCAATTACAGAACACATTGCAAATGTGATGAACATCCTGAGATAGCTGTTGTCGGCATCTTTCATCTCTACAAGGTTCTTCTCTAGGTAAGATACTGCAGGATGGATTCTGCTTCTATTCCCAAATTGCTTATTCATGAACTTGATTGCCTCCGGATCCATCTCATACCGAACATCCAAATCACCTTGTGGCACTCCTAAAACCTCCCGGACAGAATTTTCAGTCACGTCAATCGAGACTCTTCCGGGAAAAACAAGCTTGCAGCTTGTCGGATCGAAGCAGTCCATCAGGTATTTGCACAAATCAGGCTGCAGCTTAGAACACTTGATATCCATCAGACCTCCATATCCCCAGTTTTTAATCAAATTAACCTGCTCAGGTGACATGCTCTTGTACAACCTCACCAGCTTCATTGGGGATGATCGATTAAAAAGCTTTGAAGACTGATTTCTCTGTGAACAAAATGAATTACATCAGTGAGAATGTAGTTAGTTGTTTTTAATCTTACAGAAATAAATTAGACTGCAGAATTTAAAAGTAATATGGATGGTACTAAACATAAATCAAAACCTGGAAGTTTTGAAAAAACTTCCGAAAATGGCTTACATGTCTGATGATTGCTTCCTCATTTAACGTGTCTGATTGACCTTTAGTACTTGGCGAACCTCTAGAAGACAATGTAAGTTTCTGTCTTAATAAACCCAGCTTGGAATGGCTCTTGTGACGATTTCGGCTGCTAGAGGACTTCGTCATCTGAATAGAATAACTTCTGTTTGTTCACTGTGAAACAAAAAACACAGTTAAAAAAGTAAAAGGAATAGAACAAGCTGTAAAATGTGATGGCTCCAGTCCCATCAAATTAAGAAAAAGTACCATCCATTCAGAAAAATTTGGCCCCTAAAAATTTAAAATAGACTCCATATGTGAAAACTCCACTACATATCCCATCTGCATGTTCCACGTATCCAAAAATCTTTTAAAAAAATGCCATGCATTGCAAAAGTTACATATCTAGCCGTTTAGTAAAAAACTCTATGTACCCAAAGTAGAAGCTCACAAACTAGTAATAAAAACAAAAATAGTCTCGTATGTTTTAAAAGATACCATCCATTCAGAAAAGTGACATGCCTTGATGATATATCTAGAACAAAAAAAATACTAAAAGTTCTATCTAAAAAAGAAAACAAGTGACATTTATCCCCTAAAAATAAAAATAGGCTCCATATGTGAAAACTCCACTTTATATGGAAAATTACATATCCATTCAAAAAGTAACATCCCTGCCGATCTGTCTGTAAAAAAGTACCATCCATTTTAGAAAAGTAACATGTCCTGCTGATCTGTCTAAACAAAAAATACTAAAAGTTCTATCGTAAAAAAAAGGAAAACTCCAAGCACATCAAAAATAAGATGCTCTATCTATCTGAAAATTACATCTACACCATCCATGTAACAAAAAAAAATACTAATCCAGTTGCATCGTCAGCTTTTTCAGTACAAATGTTTGCAGTTTGAGAAAAAAGATGGTGCGGCCTCAGAAAAACAAAAAAAATGTAAATACCATCATATAATTTTCATAAAATTTCCATTGCATGGTCAAAGTGCCATCTATTCAAAGAAGAAAAACAACAATCGAGCTCGTACTTAGATGAAATTAGTACCATCTACACACTTCTTCAAGTTAACTGAAAAACACATGTTGCCCCACTAACATGTACTGAAAAACACAGATTCATGTGCCTCCTCTCGTCCACCTCCCCCCTCCCGCCTCCTCACCTGTAACATGGGTTTTGAAACCTATATCTACTACCATGGAATTTTGCGAGTCAAACTACACAAAAAAATCAACCACAAAAACACAGCGTGCATGCAGTAACACACGGTTCAGATTGTAGAGAAGTCACATCACGTCCTCTGGGACTTACCCTGGTATCTCCGTGAGGTGTAGAAACCCTTCTTGCACCCAAAATCGCCTAGGGGAACCACAGGCCGAGGGAAAAAATGGTACGCTCGGGAAGAAATGGCCGCCCTCTGCAACGAGATCGCCTCCCAAGAAATCCGCGCGGAAAATCACCTGGATGGAGAGGGAGGGAGGGGGAGAGCACGATATCACCTTCAACAAATCGAATATGGATACAACAAGTAGGGTTAGAAGTTACATCTACGGGGGATCGATCCGCCAAGGGGAAATACCTTCTCCAAAATCGTCTCCCCGACGGCGGCGCACGAGGAGCGGCGGCTGAACGGCGGTGATAGCGACGACCCTCGACAGAGCGCTGGTTCCGCCCGAAGACCGAGCTCGCTGCTCGATTCCAGCTAGCAAGCCCCTACGGGGGGAGGGGGAGGGGGCGAGAGCGGAGACGACGAGGAACGTCCGGACAAAATGGATAACGACACGGTTACCGAAATTTGAATCGTCTCTGCTAGGTTCTCCCAGACCGCGCTGCGCGAAAAGTGGTCGCTCCAATCTGCGCCCTCCGATGGAAATCGCACGGCGCGGACGCGCGACCTCGATTTAGCACAGAACGAGGTCAACCGATATTAAGAATATGCGATTAACTTAAGCTGTAAGCTCGAAAGATTGTGAGCGTTTTGAGGGCATCTGGGTCGGTATGTGTCTCTGATTGTGGGTCCTTTACTCTCTGTTGCCGCTGCCATGTGGGCCGTTTGCTTCCGCGAATCATGTGTGTGTGCAGTGCAGCTGGCGTGTGGGGGCATGTACACGCCTTTGTCTTCTCTGGTTTTCTCAATGTTACCTTTGGTTGGGCGATTTGGATATGCGTTGCAGTTCTTCGAGGCCGGCGGTATTCTTGGCGCTGGTGTTGGTGTTGCCGGCGCCACCTCCGTCTCCAAGCCCCATCCACCACACCACCCACGATCCTCTACCCGCATCCAAGCTAAGCTGCTTATCACATGGGACGAGGCCGACACTGCACGAAGGCTCGCGGGGCAGCGACGGGGCTAGGCTTGCGTCTCTAGCTTCCACCTCCACGTCACACTGGAGCACACGGTGGAGGCGCCGCTGGTCTCGCCCGGACTCCGGAGGATTGGCCGAGCGCGATGCCTCCAGCACCCACCACGGCCAGGTCCTCCTTTCCCGTGCTACGACGACAAATCACTCACGTGGAGGACAACAGAAGGACGCCCCCGTCATGTGAACCAAGCGCCGCCACCAACGGCCAGGGTGCCGCGCTTTTCATGGCCACAGTCCTAGGTTAGGATATGGGCAGGGTGGAGCCGATCTAGACCTGGATCTGAGGTACCTCCTTCGGTCTGGTCAGTTGATTGTTTTTTTGTCACTTGACAGATCCAGCTACCCTGAAAGCGTAGCAGATTGAACGTTCTGTCCATGAGTGAAGCTCACTCCTTTTCTTGATGTAGTATCTCCAAAACCGAATTAAGCTGAGAAAGTTACTGAGTTCTACTTCGGTTGATGGACAGGGCGATGTGTTCCCAGCTGCATTCACTGTAGTGGACAACGAAAACCGCGAACATTTTCACTGGTTTCTTGAGACACTAAATTTTTCACCGTCAGCCCTGTCAATCAACATGGACACTTATGGACTTTCTTATAGAAGAAATTAAGATGCAATTGTACAATTAAGTAAGATATGCCAAGGTTATATTTTGGGAATAATCAGTGAATCAGCTGGTCAGACTGATGACTGCTAATGCGACTAAGCAGGTCGGCGCGGCTGTGCAGCGGGCTTCATCCTTATATTCCCTGATCTGTGTTATAGGTCGTTGAATTCATCAAGAAAGTCCCAAAAAAGGCTTAGGGACACTTCTTTTGAGTTTCCAGGCAGGCTTCTAGGTTTCAGGAATCATAAGCGGGAAAGAAGTGTAAAATTTCTGTAAGTTTCTCCCCACCGCTCAGCCCGTGCGTAGTGTAAATTTTGTTGTCCGCAGAATCCACCCGGGAGCTGTTTCGCGAGCTTCTGGCATGCGAACCGAAGCGGTAGATGGACAGGGACATGTCTTCGACAGTTATTACATTAGAAGTGCCATCCCAGGCCACGGTCAATATCTGGCCAACCAACACAACAGGCCGATCGACCTTTCGACCATGTACGTACACAACTGTGTATTTGTCGCTACCTTGGCTGCTTGCAACAAGGTACCTTCACGTACTATTATTTTTCTACACAAACGATGCTAGTTGGCTAGATTAGCTAGCTAGCAACACTGGTCGTATTTTTTTTCTTCTTTATTCTTTCATCAAGTATAGAAATTAGAATATGGCTTATGACAAACAATCAAAATTACTTCTAGTGGTTTATTAAATTCTATTTTATTTGGAAATATAAAATACAACTTACTGACGTCCGAATAGAAATTTTGTGTACAAAATAGTTGGATTTCTAGCTCATTTTCTATTTAAACATAGCGTATGATACATACGTATCCGTTTATTAAGTGGACATATCAAATTCGAGGGTATATCGGACATATCACAACCAAACCTAGCAAATAAGCAAAAATCGTAGAAGCCGAAAGAAGTCTCGCGAGGAGTTTCTGGAGTTTCTCCCCACAACAGTTTTTTTCCCACCACAACCCAGAAACTGGCTGCTGCATAAGCAGAAACTTAAAAGAAGTCACCCTTAGTCTGATGTCTAGCAAAAAGAAAAAGCTATGCACTTATGTAAGTCTACCGTTGAATCCAGCAAGAAAGCTCCACAAGTCGTCTTGATGTATAACACAAAGGCTAATCAGTTTTTAGGTCTATTAGCAATAACATTCTTGACCGGATAATGAGCTGAACGGAAGTTAGGAGATATGATTTGCATCGCCTTAAGTGCCAACACAAAATCCCGACAATAGTCTACATTTTTTGCATCATCAACTCAAACACTGGACGAGTACACTTTCATGTCTTCTCACTTTCATGTTACATGAGCCTTTACATATGTATTTTCATGTTACCTTATCTAATATTTAGTAGTTGCAATATTACCCAATGAAATTAATTGATTTTTCTCATAAAGTGGATTTGAATGTGGTGTGTTGTTTCTTTATATTAGATGCTAAATCTCATATTATCTTCGATGTATATCTAACCTTCTGGATCTGAGCATTAGGTAAAAGCATGATGCCTAGCTTCTGAATATTCTATAAGTTTGAAATTTAGCATATACAATCTTCCTAGATCTCTTGAATTATTGTCATCACCCTGTATAATGGTTCCTCAGTAAATCAATTGGTCAGAAGTTACAAATATTCGCATCCAAAATAATTAAGCTAGATGAATGTTGTACTGAGTTGTACAAGATGTGATGTAGACGGGTTTCCCATTTTATAGAGCAACACTGCTAATGGGTGATGTTTAGACATGACACTTTCAGCAAGCTATAAGTGCGTAATCAATCTACATTTCTGGATTCGATTTGAACAATATGTAAGAAATTTTCTTCTCAGGTCAGGTATTTAGCATTTGTAGCTGACCATTATAGCTATGACCTATCAACGTGTTCTTTACATACTATGTTTTTCTTTTTGATTTGTCTGCATGGTGCATCAATTGAAAGCTCTATGTGTTTCTTACGGATCAATTTACCTATTGTGCAGGGTTTATTGAGAGGACATGTTACCATGGATAAAAAGGAAAGAATGTCATTGGAGAAAGCCCCGGCTACCATTTCCCAGGTTTCAAAAACATAATATAAAATGAAAGAAGAGTCGGTGACACCGGAGCTGGGATACCTGAAGGTGGTGGCATGATCGTGTGTTCAGCCTGGAACTCCATACAATTTGCCTAGAAGTGAAAAGATTTATGAAGCAGCGTATTAGCTAGCTTTAGGGCAAAGATTGGATCCTTTACAAGACTATCTTCTACAGTTCAGGTCTGCAGGACAATCATCTCCAGATCATAATGCATTTAAGGTTTCGTATTGGTACTAAAGATATGTATATGGACGAGACTCTTATTGGTTTTTAATTATTTCAATGTGACCATTGATCAGATTATCAACGATCGGCTGTGATTTTGCGGAGAAGTTGCACGTACTTATTCAAATTGTACGTAGTGCTCCAGAGGTATATTACTGATGAAATAGGATCCTGACATTGCTCATTCTCAATATGTTTTCCGTCTTCTTCATGCCCACAATACACAAATAGTGAAAAAGTAATTTTGGTTGAACATCTTGTCCAACTAATTGACTATAAAGTATTAATGCTGGGAGCAATTGATTTTTGTTTAGAATGATATGCTTCATCATCATATCATGGGAAATGATCTTGGATAGTGGCGCAGCTCGCCGACTTGCATTCTTGCATGCATTATAGAAGCAAATTATACTATAGCTTCAAAGCTGCAAGATTTTTCTAGATGCAGTAAGCTTTCTACTATTCAACATAACTTATATCTGTTTTTTGTTCATCAATGTCAAATGATGATGTGTATGCATTTCTGGTGACTCAGTGTACAACAAGATATACTTCCGAAGGATTATCTGCAACTGCAACTCGGTCTATTTAAAGATAGGTGTGTGCCGATGAACGTGCATCTGTCCCGTTCTCTGCACCCCCACCACCTCCCTATATATTACTGCCTCTGAACCATGATACAGAGGAGGTGTGATGTGTTTATCTAGACCCCGTAATCTTAGGGAGCAAGAAGCGAGGCGACGGGGATGAGGAACATAGCAATGTTTCTGTACTCCCTTATTACAACCATTTTCAGCATAGTGATGTCTTGTGTCCCAAACATCCACTACTTCCAACTTAGTGTGACTCAACATTTTTGCTCGGACCTTCTCAATGTTGGTTCAATCTCTGATTCTCCGCTCCATTTTATGCCTTTTACTTTATTCTTGGCCTGAATTAGTGATTCAAGATTTTCTTTAGTTATTTTTCAGTTGCAGATTGTAGGTTGACAGATTGTTAGGTATATTCAGGTCAAGTATCTAAATCATTTGTATTATTTCTTAGGAAATTAGCCTAGCCAAGTGACACTGAATATTTGGATCGATCAGTAAACTTACATTTAAGTTTAACATAGTTTAAGTTTGCCCAATTCAAATTCTCACCATCAATATCGGCAAGGGCATGTATAAGTGCAAATTGAAATCGATAATTCTAATGTTGTCTTAGTTTGCTGCATGATCACGTGCGTCGTGTTAGTATGTTTATGTACCTTCAAATCACTATTTATTTATTTATCATCTCAGTTATTTGCTTCAGTCTTGAGTTTAATTGAAACTAATCCAAATTGCATAAAATTCAGATCATCTGCGATCACTTGAGCCCGGGAGTGAAGACTGGCCTGCCATACCTGTGGCACAGCAAAACCTAGCAACCCCTTCGTAAACTTGAAGGAGTACAAGGGGCATCTTCTGGCATGAGGACATCATCCGCTTCTTCCTAAGCGCTACCCTCTCCAAGGAGTGTGACACAGTCCAGAACTGCTACATCTCACTCTCGGAGCAGGCTAGGGAGAAGCTTGACGGACCCTTACTTCGTGAAGCTTGCTGATGCAACCTAGATTGAGGTCTGGGATGAGCTAAACCCATCTGATGCTGCTACCGAGAACGGGGAGGCAGCCAAGTAGGTTGGCTGGCCCACTTTTGAATTGAAGAGTATGGTTGGGGCCTAGGCCCCCTAGATATAGCTCTTTTTTATGAGAAATTACTAAAGCAACTTTATAATACTTTGTTATTATATCAGCGGTACTTTTGTACCTGGAAAATGGTTTTATCATTTTCATAATTCAAGACCATAATAATGTATCGTGTAATTCGAGAAATCTAGCACCCTTTATTGTTATAGTGAGTTATCCTGGTCGAATATGCATCACCGTTTTCGCTCTACCTGTTCATTTTCTCTTTAATTTGAATGTTTAGGTGTAGGGAGTTGGGTGACTTTGCTCCTCTGGAAGAAATCTGCTCTTGCTCAGAATGACTCAGGATTGGCATTTGGTCGTGTGAAAAAGACATAGGAAAAAATAATAATGCAGCGATATATGTTCACTAATCTATATCCGAGACCCGTTTATTAACGGTGTCTTAAAACAAGTAAAAATAATGGCCAAAATTAATTTTTAGAGACCAATAGATCACGGTGAAGTCTGTAGCCTTAAATACTTTAACTCGATCAGTTGTCACTTAGGACATCCCTAATGCATGAACCGTATGTATAGGCACTTAGAAAATATGAATAATATAAAAAATCATAAAAATATATCCCGTTGTCTCAATTTTTAGAGCTTCACTTCAAAATTCAAACATCCCGTTAAATATATAGATAAGCATACATGTCGACTTATACTTTTTTATCAAGTGAGATTTTAATATTTTAAAATGCTACGTGACTACATTTTATACACGCATAAATTTTCAAGTGCACTATATTCACATGGATTAGAAAGAAATTCTGAGAACCGGCTGCAACGTACGGGCATGTTTTCTATCTGTTTAAAACGAACAAAAACGCAGTGCGAATTTCACTGACTATGCCATGAAAGTGTCAAGCAGACGGCGCGGCGAAGCACGCTTAGCGTCTAGTTAGGCAACATTTCAATCCCAACAGATCATCGCTACAGCACAAGCCAAGGCTCAACAGTGACAGACGCCCCACATGGCAGCGCATCCGCGGGATGAGATATATAAAAGGTCTCACGCCAAGATGATCTTCAAATGGAGGAAAGTCTTCAACGACTCTGGCAACATTGATGCACTGCACATAAATACCACGTTGACCATGGGTTTTGTATGGGGTGAGTAAGTCCTCTTCTCTCGTTCGCATGTCAACAGGCTGCCAGAGCCCTACGATGTAGGTCTTGCGAGACTACATGCACATGGGTGGGAGCCTTTATGTCCCACGGACTCTGGGGGTCTATGAGTGTCTGCCAGGGGCGCCTAGGTCTCCATCGTGAGGGGTGGAATCAGGGGTTCAACCTGCTGGTGGAAATGGGTGGGCATGCGTTGTGCGGAGAAGCACGGTTTAGTTTGGACCAACAACCGGGCCCTACACCTAAGTGGGACTGGACAGGATCGCGCGGCTGGTTGTGCAACATGGTCTTGGTGGCCCATGGGTAAATTAACGCACCTCTGCAGAGTGTAAAAGGATGTGGAATGTTACCCGTTGTTCCGGAAAGGAACCACGAACGCTACAGGAAAAACAACTCCATGAAGTTCTAGTCCTGTGATGGTCTGGTGGGCATAGTTTTCAGTACTAAAAACAATCTCTTGAAGAAAAATTTACAAAACCTTGCATCAGTCTAGACTCTTTAGAGTCGAGGACCATAGACAGTGCATCAATTACTTCCGTACTTAATGAACTTGTTGAGTAACACCCGTTACTCATTCAATCCCGTTTGACCCCCTGCTTAGGCTATAAGAACCTAGAGGAGGCATCATTCAACATCCTCGGAGGCCAAGACGACATCTACTACGAGGAGCCGGATCTCTCCGGAGGAGTGGAAGGGGTGGATTACACCATCCAGTACAGAGCTAACCCAGAGGAGCTGAGTCTGACTAGGTTTAGCCTAGTCTGAAACAAATACTTAGCACAGTTGAATCGAGCAGCCTTGAACTCTATATTAGGCTGTTGAGTTCCCGTGTATGAACCTGTCTTACGTTTCAGTTGTTGTTCCAACTTCAATAATGAGATGACCTCATCATGAGTTCATTCTCTTGTCAGCACACTATGTTTTGTAGTATATGTTTGTATGACAATCAAGTCCCGCAATGCTTCTGCTGTACCATCCCGAGGGATGTAATATTTGTGGATCGGTGTTCTGCGAGTGTTATATCAACGACTTGCGTACTACAACATGCAGTTGTATGTTGGGTCACCGCACAAAGTCTTCGAAACTGTAAAATTTGATCATAAGAACTATGAAAGGAACTTCTGTAAGTGGCTACAGCAGCTCAATTACAAACCAAAACTTATTATTTTGACTGTTTCATACCTGGAAAAGATCCTTCTATCCATAGTTCTGCTTGACGGCAGCCATGAACTCATCCAGAAGATTAGTGTATTCCTAAACCAAGAAAAGGAAATGATCTCTGAGGTCTCATGGTCCATACTGAATGAAAACAAAATGGGTATAGCAGGGGCGGCAAACGTCAAACCTGCCCGGTGGCCCTTCTTTGTTGTAGTCCGGTGGTGAGGAAAGGTTTAGGAGCAGCCGACATACAAAAAGAAGCAATTTGTCTACCTCCCCTGGAGATGGTCGCCGGGACGGCGAGCCGCTAGGGTTTCATGGAATCGTAGCCGGCGAGGGATTCCATGGCATGTCTTGCCCTTCGTGGCTCGTGTGGGCGCCATCGCCGGATCCGGCATTGCCACCACCGGGTCAAGACGGAGCTACTACTCCCGTTGAAAAAAATCGGTCTTTCCCAAGGGAGTACGTTACTGGACGGCGGAACTTTGGTCGGCGCAGCGGGGGTGGAGAATCTTTGATCGACGCAACTTTAACAAAGGGATAGGGGCTATGGCTAGAAGAGAAGAAATCTGGGCGAGGAATAGTAACCGGGGCGGAGGAGGAACCGGGTCGAGGAGGTAATTACATTTTTTTTTGGCAAAATCGACCTCGTGTCAACTAATTTCAAACGGAGGGGACTATGATGTACATTCTTCTACCATAATTTTGTCACGTGACCGACGGACGGTTACAGTGTTATCCACTCCCTGGTCACCCAGATAGTTGTGCGCTTCCCAATATTGTGAATCCATTTTGGAAAGTCATGTTTGCGTCCAAGCTTTAGTGATTTCTCCATTAAAAAAATCATTTAGAGGTTTCAAAAAAATTCTGAATGTAGTCAATGATGTTGCCGAAAACTACAATGCTCTTTTTTTTTATACTATGGGCTACAAAAGAATGAAAAAATCTCAAATTTTTTGGAGATTTGAACACTATATTATAGATTTGTACAATTTTTATTTTTGTGTAGCTCAAAATACTTAGTCTTTCAAATTGATTTTTTGCGTATTTGTAAAATGCATCATTGTGAACATCCAGGTTTTTTCACATTTTTTAAAAATTTAAAAATGGTTTTGTTTTTTTCTTTAAAGACAGGGAGCACTGGAGCCCACAAGCTAAGAAATCTCCACTCGAATACTGTCAAAAAAAAGAAGGAAAAACTGTTACCCACTGCCTACTGACACCAAACCCAGTCTATGCAAGTAGACAAGCACTGCTACGTCCTGTGGATAGAAACGCAGACAGAAAACAACCGATACATTTCACGGCTGAGTGTAGAAGCCCCAAATCCAAACCAAGCACAGCATCAGATTTGAAAGCCCTCCAGAAGAACTAACAAGTGTGATTGCCGAGGAGCATGTTGCTATATAGGCCCTTCGCCGCTTATACGGTTGGCAGGCCATTCTGTCACTAGATTATCTCTACAGGCGTGTGGCGGCCGGAAACACAACATGCATCATTTGAAGCGGGAACACATTAGGCAACATTTCAAGCCCAACAGATCATCGCTACAGCACAAGCCAAGGCTCAACAGTAACAGACGCCCCACATGGCAGCGTATCCGCGGGATGAGATATATCAAAGGTCTCACGCCAAGATGATCTTCAAATGGAGGAAAGTCTTCAACGACTCTGGCAACATTGATGCACTGCACATAAATTGCCCCTGTAACCAGTGAGAGAGATGCATAATACAGGTGCCCGCCAAATCCAGTCACTACAGCACAGAAGCTAGCATAGGACATATGCAAGACCATCGGAGATACCATACGAGAGACGAAGAACAAATAGACTGAAGAACACAGAATCACCATGCAGTTCACCGCAGGACCGGCAACTAATTAGTTCCTTTGGATATAGTTTGTATATCAAGTCATGGATCTAGACGTAGTTGCATATATAATGGGAATAAATGGCTCTCTGGACCCAGCAATTTGTCTGTAAATATTATAGAAGTATACTGAGTTAGCTTGTACTCATCTTTGGATAAATGGAAATCATCTATTTTGAAATGGAGGTAGTACATATTTATAAGCAGAGCAAGTTAGATAGTCTAATTGTACATCTTTTAGCAGTCTATAGAGTTATAGTACGCTACAAATAAGCAGATTATATTATGCTACAAACACAGTGAACACAAACACATCATATAAAGTGAGCTAATAATAAATGTATGGTTTGGGTATTTACATTATCCTCATTTATTTTTGCATTCATCAACATGTCTCTTACACGCAAAGAGATCACCCTCCTGCTGCCTACTAAAAGTAACAACTCTGCCTGAAAGAAACATCAACAAACCACAAGAAAATATTTCTACCGGTGGAATACCGCACGGGCGCGGCGTGGCCAAGGCCTGCTAGTCAAGTTCATAATCAGAAATATGTTCTTGACGAAGTGCGGCAGAGTGCCAAGGATGGGGTAGACCTTGAGCCCATGGGAGCGGTCCTGGTTCTTAACCCTGCCCCCTGTTCTTCACCCGCATTGGCAAACCGCCTCCCATCCGCAGCGTCAGAGCCAGCACGAGCTTGGGATGCCCCTGGTCGCCAACGTACCGGAAGCTGAACCTCTCCAGCACACACGCCGCTATGGACTTCATCTGTATGTACGCCATCTCCTTGCCAAGGCACATCCTCGGCCCGGCGTGGAAGATCGGGTACTTGAATGGATTCTCCGGCCGGAACGCGCCCTCCCCGTCCAGCCACCGCTCCGGCCTGAACTCCTCGCAGTCCTCGCCCCAGATGCCCTCCAGCCGTGCCATCGCGTAGGCGCAGTATGTCAGCAGCCATCCTTTCCCGACGAACGTGCCATCCGGGAGGACATCGTTCTCCTTGCAACTGTGCGTGTCGGCGGCCACCGGCGGGTACAACCGCATGGACTCCGTGATGGCCGCGTGGAGGTACGGCATCTCGCGCAGCTCGTCGAAGCTGAAAGTTTCGCTGATCTTGCCACCTGACGCGCGCACCGCGCGGATCTCGCGCACGATCCTGTCCTCCACGTCGGGCCGGGTGGACACCAGCCAGAAGAACCAGGTCAGAGCGGACGAGGTCGTGTCGCGGCCCGCCAGGATGAAGTTGGTGACCACATCGCGGAGGCTCTCGTCGCTGTGCTCGCCGGTCGCGGCGAACCGGGACAAGAAGTCGTCGTCTCTGCGCGCCAGCTGCCCGGCCTGCCCTCCTCTCTCCGTGCGCTCTCTGACGATCTTTTCAGCGTAGCCGTGGATCGTGGCGAGCGCCGAGCGCATCCGCCTCTCTGGTTCCATGCCTAGCACCCTCTTGATGCGCCACAGCCACGTGAACGGCGACATGAACCGGGCCAGGATGGTGTTCTGCGCGTCGTTGAACGCGGCCATGAACTCCGCGATCTCCGGCGCCGCCATGCCCTCCTCAGCAAGGCAAGCCGGGTCCTCGCCGAATGCTACGCAGCATATGTTGTCGAACGCGAAGCGCTCCAGCACGTCCTGCACGTCCAGGGTTGTCTGCCCGTCGCGTCCCGCCCGCTCGAGCAGCGGCAGCAGCCGCTCGACGACCTCGGAACGGACGGTGTCTACCACGAAGTTCCTCAGCGAGCGCTTGCTGAACTCGTAGCTGGCGGCCTTGCGCTGCCACAGCCACTGCTCGCCGTCCGAGCTGAAGATTCCGTGGCCGAGGAAGTCCTCAAGCATGGACACCGCCAGCTCGCCCTTGGGGTAGTTCCCAAAGTTCGTCTTGAGTATGTGCTCGAGGTTTGCCGGGTCGGCAGTGACGGCGACGCCGGTGAGGCCTAGCACCTTGAAAAACAGGGTATGCGTTGAGCTGTCTTGCATGACGCCGGTGTACCACTCAAGGAAGCAGTCCCGGTTCTTGACGAAGTGCGGCATGGTGCCCAGGATGGGGTACACCTTGAGGCCAAGGGCGCGAGGTTGATTCGGGTCCGGGCGTCGGTAGAGAAAGTACAGGACAGGTAGGAGAGCGAGGAGGAAGAGGAGAAGGGGAGAGGATGAGGTCAAGGAGAGTTCCATGGTGAGTGATGGCTGGCAGTGTTCTGGGATCACTGTGCTTGTGATAAGAGGCCAAGGATTTTGGGTCCCTTTTGACTCATCGACGGAATGGAGGCTTTTCCGGTTCAATTATTTATGGGGCTTTTTTTGAGAAATTATTTATTTATTTATGGGGCTTGTTAGCCAGCGGTCGGCCCGACTGGTGGGGGGAAAATCTGTGTTTTATTTCACCCTCCGACAAAAATCCTGCCCTACATTGCAGAAAAAAAAATTATTACAATAAATCGCCGATACATTCTTTCATAAGATGTTACAACTAATGCGAAAAAGAATCCATAATATTTCGAGAAACTGAGGGAGAATTCCATGCTGAGTGGTGCACGTGCTTTCGATCACTTTACTTGCGATAAGAGGTCAAGTCTTTTTGGTTACCTTTCTATCTACAGTTGATGGACTCGACGAAAATAAATTTACTTTCGATTTAATTATTTGATGAGTTGGATTATTTCGTCGGGTTTCCTACTCTCTCCGTTCACCAAATGGTGAGAGGATGAGGTCAATGAGGAGTTCCACGGTGAGTGATGGCAGTTATCTCGGATCATTGTGCTTGTGATAAGATGCAAATAATTTTGGTTCCTTTTTGACTCCATCGACGAAATGCAGTCTTTTTTGGTTTTGTATTGGATGCCTCAATTTACTATTTACCGTCTAAATTGCTATGACGACTAGTCTTCATCTTCAATTATTTATGGAGCTTGTTAGCCATCGGTCGGCCGATTGGTGGGGGAAAATTTGTCGTTTTTTCCGCCGTTCGTTCGACCATCTAGGACGATCTCATCCGCGTTTTGCAAAAAAAAAAAATCTTACCTCATGTAGTAAAAACTAGGGTAATAAATCACTGCAACATTTTTTTCTGAAGATGTTGCAAAAAATGAAAAATAGCAACATTTGTAAAAAAAAAAAGTACTACAACAAAAGGTTGGTTATGCAACAAATTCTTGCAACTTTTTATAGAAATATTTTACAACCGTGCAAAAATGTTTGGCAGCATCTCGAAAAAGTAATGCAACAAAAAGGTGGCTACATAAAATTTCTGGAAGATGTTACATAAAGACCTGCAACATTTTAAAAATAGTAATTCACCAAAACAAACATGTGTTTACAGTAGCATTTCTGAATCACACATGCAACATCGAAAAAAATATGAGAAGACACAATCTTGGAGCAAAACAATAAATCTTACGGTAACTCGTGTGTGTTTTCGCAACAAAATACATGCGAGTATGTTACTATTTGAACGGAAATATGCAATAAAGAATAAGGGCACCTGGCTCTCCCTTGGGTAGTACCGAAAGTTCTTCTTGAGTATGTGCTTGTCGTTTGTCGGATCGAAAATGACGTTGACACCAATGAGTCCTAATACCTTGAAAGACATGGTGTGATTTGGTTTGTTCTGCATGACTCTAGTGCACCACCCGAGGAAGCGGTCCTTGTTCTTGAGGAAGTGCGGCAAAGTACCAAGAATGGGTGATACGTCATAAACGTATCCTTAATTTATGATATTCCATGTTGTTTTTATGTCATATGCTACATGTTTTCCTTACACTTTATGTAATTTTTATCGATTTCTGGGGACTAACCTATTGACAAGATGCCACAGAGCCAGTTCCTGTTTTCTGCTATTTTTAGTTTTAGAAAATTTGTTCTGGAATATTCTCGGAATTGGAAAATTCGAAACCCGGAAGTCTTAAAATTCCCGAAGGTTCCACGGAGTCCAAAAGAGGCCCGGAGGGGGGCCACACCATAGGGCGGCGCGTCCCCCTGGCCGCGCCTGGGGGTGGTGTGGGCCCCTCGGGCGCCCACCGCCATCGCCCTTTCGCCTATATATTCTCAACGATGCGTGAACCCTAATGAGATACCACTTTTCCACGAAAAACACCTGAGGCCACCGTCATCGTCAACCCGAGATCGGGAGGGTTCTGGAGTTCTCCCCGGCAACCTGCCGGGAGGGAAAATCATCACCGGAGGGCTCTACACCACCATGCCCGCCTCCGGAGTGATGCGTGAGTTGTTCATCCTTGGACTACGGGTCCATAACAGTAGCTAGATGGTTGTACTCTCCTCTTTATGCCTCATGTTTAGATCTTGTGAGCTGCCCTACATGATTAAGATCATCTTATTGTAATGCTACATGTTGTGTTTGCTATGATCCAATGATATTTGAATGCAATGTCTCTTGATTATCAATCTATCATGTTATCTTCATGTGTATGTTATTTATGATATTGCATGCTCTCCGTTGTTAGTAGATGCTAGTGACTCCAAGAGGGAGTATTTATGCTCGATAGTGGGTTCATGCCTCCTTTGCATCTGTGCTCAAGTGACAGAAACGTGACGGATGGAACAGTCAGAAGCTACAGCACAGAAGCTAGCACAGGACATATGCAAGACCATCGGAGATACCATACGAGAGACGAAGAACAAATAGATTGAAGAACACCAGGTAACTGACGCAAACAGAATCACCATGCAGTTCACCGCAGGTCATGGATCTAGATGTAGTTGCATATATAAGGGGAATAAATGGCTCCCTAGACCCAGCAATTTGTCCGTAAATATTATAGAAGTATAATGAGTTAGCTTGTACTCATCTTTGGATAAATAGAAATCATCTATTTTCAAATGGAGGTAGTACATATTTATAAGCGGAGCAAGTTAGATAGTCTATTTGTACATCTTTTAGCAGTCTATAGAGTTATAGTATGCTACAAATAAGAAGATTATAGTATGCTACAAACACATCATATAAAGTGAGCTAGTAATAAATGTATGGTTTGGGTATTTTTGCATTCATCAACATGTCTCTTACACACAAAGAGATCACCCTCCTGCTGCCTACTAAAAGTAACAACTCTGCCTGAAAGAAACATCAACAAACCACAAGAACAAATTTCTACCGGTGGAATACCACACGAGCGTGGCGTGGCTAAGGCCAACTAGTGAAGTTCATAATCAGAAATATGTTCTTGACGAAGTGCGGCAGAGTGCCAAGGATGGGGTAGACCTTGAGCCCATGGGAGCGGTCCTCGAAAATATGATTCCACTTGTACATTGGCCCCCCGGCACTATCTCTACCGTCTATTTCCTCTGGGTTTTGGAGATTCGTGCAGAATTTTTTTTACAAGAAGACCCTCCCACCTCACACCAGCGTTGATCTTGAGTCCATTACATTTTTCACAACGGACCTTACCAATTCATATTTTTCGGTTGTTCGTTTTCTTTGTGTAACACACAATTTTTTTGTCCAGATTTCCAATCTGAAATGTGACAACATTTTTTTTGGAACTTTCATAAGAAAAAATATTTATAAAAGCTACAGCACAAGTTATACCTTTTATAATTTTCTGTTATAAAAGAAACAGCAGAAGTAATTTTTATACACCTCAAGATTCAAAATGTTTTTACAAATTGCATACGTTTGATAGCACAATATTCACAAGAATATTACAATCGTCATAGCAGATCCAAACAAGATTCGTATAACTTTCATACACATTCCACAAATTCAAACCAGATTCATGGAAGTTCCATACACATTCCACACATATCCAAATCGCTGCATCTTTTCTTTTACAATATTTAGCAGATCCATACAATTTCCATAAGAAACATGGAAGATCCATTCAACATTCATACAAAGAATAAAAAAAACGAAGGAAGATGAATCCAGAAACATGGTCCTATGCAAACCCAGATCCGAACAGCACCATCCACTCGGGCCGGAGCTACAACATCCTCCATGGCCCTATGCAAACCCAGACGGACGGGCGCCGGAGAGGCGAGGCGCCGTGGCCCTGTTCCACGTCCTCGCCATGGAGGATCCGTTGATGGAGCGCTCGACCTCCGTCAGCCTGGACGAGATGCGCGGGAGGAGCCGTCGAGGAGGCGCGGTGACCGCTGCACGCGGCCCTGTCTCACATCGTCGCCGTGGAGGAGCCGTAGAGGTTGCGGGGCGGCGACCGCTGCGCGCCAGGAGATGGAGAGGAAGGGGGCGGGCTGGGGGGCGGCGGCGGCGGTACGGGATGGGGGGGGCGGTGGCGGCAGAACGGGATGGGGGCGGGGGCGGGCTGGGGGGCGGCGGCAGAACGGGATGGGGATGGGGGCGGGGGCGGAATGAGGGGGCAGTGCCTGTTAGGGTTTTGGCCCTGTTTTTATATGGGGGTGGTGTACTGGCGGGTATTTTCTAACTTTTAGGAGGGTGAAATCGCAAAAACGTTGCACAGTTTGACCCGGAGACTTTCGCACGAATCTCAGAACTATGGACGGCTATGATAGTGCCGGGGGGCCAATTGGCAAGTGGAAAATCCGTTTTGGAGCGGTCCTGGTTCTTAACCCTGCCCCCTGTTCTTCACCCGCATGGGAAAACCGCCTCCCATCCGCAGCGTCAGAGCGAGCACGAGCTTGGGATGCCCCTCGCCGCCAACGTACTGGAAGCTGAACCTGTCCAGCACACGCGCCGCTATGGACTTCATCTGTATGTAGGCCATCTCCTTCCCGAGGCACATCCTCGGCCCGGCGTGGAAGATCGGGTACTTGAACGGATTCTCCGGCCGGAACGCTCCCTCCCCGTCCAGCCACCGCTCCGGCCTGAACTCCTCGCAGTCCTCGCCCCAGATGCCCTCCAGTCGAGCCATCGCGTAGGCGCAGTATGTCAGCAGCCATCCTTTCCCGACGAACGTGTCGTCCGGGAGGACATCGTTCTCCTTGCAACTGTGCGTGTCGGCGGCCACCGGCGGGTACAAGCGCATGGACTCGGTGATGGCCGCGTGGAGGTACTGCATCTCTCGCATCTCCCACCTGACGCGCGCACCGCACGGATCTCGTGCACGATCCTGTCCTCCACATCGGGTCGGGTGGACACCAGCCAGAAGAACCAGGTCAGCGCGGACGAGGTCGTGACGCGGCCCGCGAGGATGAAGTTGGTGACCACATCGCGGAGGCTCTCGTCGCTGTGCTCGGAGGTCACGGCGAACCGGCACAAGAAGTCGTCGTCTCTGCGCGCCAGCTGCCCAGCATCCTCTCCTCTCTCCCTACGCTCTCTGACGATCTTTTCAGCGTAGCCGTGGATCGTGGCGAGCGCCGAGCGCATCCGCCTCTCAAGCTCCATGCCGAGCGCCCTCTTGACGCTCCACAGCCACGTGACAGGCGACATGAACCGGGCCAGGATGGTGTTCTGCGCGTCGTTGAACACGGCCATGAACTCCGCGATCTCCAGCGTGGCCATGCCCTTCTCAGCAAGGCAAGCCGGGTCCTCGCCGAACGCTACGCAACATATGTTGTCGAACGCGAAGCGCTCCAGCACGTCCTGCACGTCCACGATTGTCTGCCCGTTGCGCCCCGCCCGCTCGAGAAGCGGCAGAAGCCGCTCGACGACCTCAAAGCGGACGGTGTCCACCACGAAGTTCCTCAGCGACCGCTTGCTGAACTCGTAGCTGGCAGCCTTGCGCTGCCACAGCCACTGCTCGCCGTCCGATCTGGAGATGTCGTGGCCCAGGAGGTCCTCGAGCATAGACACCGCGAGCACCCTTGGGGTAGTTCCCAAAGTTCGTCTTGAGTATGTGCTCGAGGTTTGCCGGGTCGGCAGTCACGGCGACGCCAGTGAGGCCTAACACCTTGAAAAACAGGGTATGCGTTGAGCTGTTTTGCATGACGCCGGTGTACCACTCAAGGAAGCAGTCCCAGTTCTTGATGAAGTGCGGCATGGTGCCCAGGATGGGGTACACCTTGAGGCCAAGGGCGCGAGGTCGATTCGGGTCCGGGCGCCGGTAGAGAAAGTACAGGACAGG
This sequence comes from Alopecurus myosuroides, assembly GCA_028641055.1. Taxonomy (NCBI): domain Eukaryota; kingdom Viridiplantae; phylum Streptophyta; class Magnoliopsida; order Poales; family Poaceae; genus Alopecurus; species Alopecurus myosuroides. The sequence continues at coordinate 52,247 of JAPCYS010002982.1, forward strand.
TAGGAGAGCGAGGGTGTACAGAGATTGAGCTCCTGGTTGGGCGATGAGTGAGGCGGGCTATCGCGTCGCAGGTGGCGACGCGGTCAGCGGCGCCGCCTCCCCGCCGTTCCCTCCCCCCGCCGCCTCTCCCCCGCAGGCCCTGGCGCTCCCTGCCCCACCCAAACCCGCTGCCCCTTCGCCTCCAGCCACTCCGGCTGCTGGAGGCCACTTTGATGCGGACGAGGCTCGCGATGCGGCCTGCGACGCCACATCACCGGCGTTCCCTCCCCTCGCCGCCTCTCCCCCGCCGGCCCTGGCGCTCCCAGCCCTCCCCTTCCCCAGTGCACCTTCGCCCCCAGTCAATCCGGCTGCTGGCGGCCACTTCGACGCGGAGGTTGCGCGCCGCTGCGCCCTGTCTGCTCCCGTAGACGCCCTGCTCCATCCCTCGCCGAGCTGCTCGCCTGGTGGGAGCCATCCTCTCCTCGGCGCTGCTCCCTGCTGCATCGGGGAGGTGGATTCCCCCTGCCCGCCCGTGTCGCGTCAAGGTTTTCTGGCGACCTCCGCCCCGCTGGCGCTCAAGCATGACCCGCGGGATCTGCCGCCGCCGTTCCTCACGCCTGGCGAGGCGTTCCTGTAGTTCACCCTCGAAAACTTCTCCACCCTGGTGTGCGCTGCTCTCGCGCCTTGCTCGGCCCTGCTTTTGCCTTCGCCGGTGTGGATTGAGTCCTCCCAAGGTACCGCTGCTCCTCCTACACACTCGTCTATTTGCGCATTGCTTAAATTTTGGCTTGGCTCCCCCGGCGAGCACCTGCTAGTGGATCAGTTCGGGCCCCTGTCGTTTAGGTTGCTTGTCGCCTCGTGTAGGCTGGCCTCCTTCATCGTCTCCCTCGGTGGCATCCGCCATGGCCGTATCCTTGCTTCCTTCTCCTTGGTCCCGAGCAAGCCCCCCTCTGTTGTGGAGGAACAGCTTCCCGCACTATCAACGGGTCAACCTGGGCCCACTGCCTGCCTTGGCGATGTGGCAGTGGACTTTTCTCCTGCGGTCCCCGTGGGCTCTCGCATCGCCTGGTCGCGGGGGGCGCTTACGCCTACCTGCACCGCTCACGTGGGCTCTGACTCTGCGCTCCTGTCATCTTCCCCTCAGTCTCCTTCCTCCACCTCGGGTCGACCGCTGCGGCGCAGGCGGCCGATGTGCCTTTGCCTCTCGGGCCAAGGGATTCTCCCATCCCCTCACGGACCCCTCCCTTGGTTCGCTGTGCCTCCCAGCGCTCCCCTTTCCTCCCCTGTTTGTGCATCTGGCTTCCCCCCTCCTCCCGACGCGATTTCCCCTTCCCGTTTCGTCTACCTTCACCGCCCCAAGTCAACTTTCCCTCCCCAGCAGCCTCGATGAACTCCCTTCGACACCTGCCTCCCCCACCTTTCCTTCCTTGTGGTGGCACAGTTGCCTTCTAAGCCCTCCCCGCCCCGCCTGCATCTCCTCCCACCCCCTCTTGATCCCACCATCCCAGTCTGCTTCTGTTGCCTTTCTTCGGAGCACCTCAGGCGCGCCTGTCGAGATCCGGTCCGCTGCCGTCGCTGTCGACGCTCCGGTCACATTCGTAAGGATTGTCGCGCCATCTTCGACCTCCCTGCTTCTGCCTCCCGCTCCACCTCTAACCCCGCCCTACACTCTGTTTCTAGGCTCGAGATGGACTCCCTCCCGTCTACTCTTGCTGATGCTCCAGCCGCCTCCGGGGGGCTGGTCGACGCGCCTCCTTCCGCCCCGGCTGCGGTCATTGCGCCCTCGACTGTTGCCGTGGAGGAAGACACCGGCTCCTCCCCTCTCACGGCCTCTTCTGACGAGGAGGACCCGGAGGAACGGGTGTCATGGCACACCACGGACTCGGAGTCCATCCCCGACGCCCTCTCGCCTGTTGCCATCCACGCTTCGGACGACGACGAGCGCCTGCAGGCCCCCGTCCTCCCTGACGCCTATCTCCCTGACGAGGAAGATTTGGAGGCTCCCCTGCCCCCGGATTACCTAGACATCTACTTCCCGTTCGTTTCCATGCCTCACTTCGACAACCTCGCCTTTGCCTTCCTCCACCCTCCACATGCGTCTCCCGCCCCGATCATCCACCATGCCGCTCTTGTTGGTTGCGGCCCCAACCGTGTTTCCCTCCTCTCTTCGTCCCGTGGAGCTAAGCTTGCCGTGTTCGTCCCTCCCCATGACAGGGAGAATGATGTTGTCAATGGACCCTACATTGGGAGGGAGTCCTCCGTCCACTTCGAGAGGCACGATGAAACCAATAATCGGTTCCTTTTCCAACACGAATCCATTGCCGCTCTCTCGATCACTGACTTCCCATGTGAGCACTGGTTTCGCGAGCACATCCGAGACGCATCTATCCCCTACGCCAACCCCCACCAAATCGACCCTATCTGTCTTATAGGGCTCGACTGCACCGCTGTGCTGGTCACGGTGAAAGCGGAAACTCTCACGGATATCCCCTCGTCTCTGAATTTCAAAAACCACTGCAGCTCTGGTTCGGCGGGTCAGGTGTCTATCATTGCTTACAAGGACATCATTGGCTCGGCCCCCTCCTCCGCGCCCAGCTCGCCGTCGGCCGGTTCCAACGAATTTGGGATCGAGCCAGCCTTCGACGAGGTCGACATCGACGCTGACATGGGGTTCGGGGACGTGCTCGCAGCTCTCGGCTTGGCGCCTCCCGTGCCCGCCAATGACACGCTTTCCAGCGCTGCCCCGGCCGCGTCCCTCCTTGAGCGCGCTCTGGCCGCTGCTCCGTCTGCGCCTCAAGTCCGTGGCGACCCCCCTGCGCTCCAAGCCGTCTCACTTCGTTGTCAAGATGCGCCTGGGCTACTTCGACATCCTCGCCTTGGGTGCTCTCGGCGAACGTCTTTTCTTCCGCATCCCGATGCGCCGCGCGGACTCCTCGGCCGGCTGCGAGGGCCTCACTGCCGTCAACTTTGCGACCGCCTCCGTTGGCCGCGTGCACTTCATCGCCACGTTGGGGGACCTTCGCCGCACCGTGCTCTCCGTCGACGTCACCGCGCGTGGCTACCCCATGGGCGGCTGCAATGATATCAGCTTGGCCGCCGCGTCCTCCTTGCTGCTCGGAGATGGCAAGGTCGCGTCGGGCCCGTCGCGTCTGCCGGCGTCTTGCCGCCTGCCGTGCGCGGCTCGACCGCGCCCTCTCTCCCCCAGGGGCCGCCCTCGGTTGCCGCTGGCTCGCAGCACAGGTGCAGTGCGCGCCTCGCCCTGCTTGAGCCCGCACAGCGCCTCTCCATGCTGGAACGCGCCCAGCTCTGTAAGGCCGCTCGCCTCAGTGCAACCGGTACTCGTGACTCCTCTGCCCGTGGCTCCTTGCCCATCGATGATCTCATTCACATTGCCTCTCTCTCTAATGCTCCTCTTTCATCTACAGACATTGGGGACCTCGCCTCTGCTTGCGGGATTGATAAAGATGCCCTGCTCGACTCCGTCTCTCCGGTGGCCGACGTGGGCCCATGATCGCGCTCCCGCTCCCAGGCCTGGACTGTGACCAGCCGCACGGCGCGGACGTCGCCACTCCTCGCGCACCTGCCTGCTTTCTGAACTACACCTGGGTTCCCTGTCAACGCTCCTCGGGCACTCCTGTGGGCTCCAACTGCACGACTTTGGCCTACGGCCCCTCTACCTTTCAATTCGTTATTACAACCTCTGAATTTCTCAGAGCCTGCGTACTCGCTGTTGTGGTTGCCCTTTTTGTAATCAGACTCTGTTGTCTTTCCTGCTTGTTCCTTGTCCTTGGTGGTGGTTCACCCTTTCATCATGTTAGTTAAAATTTCTCTCGTCTCATGGAACATCCGTGGCCTTGGTGATCGTGCTAAATGTGATGAGGTCTCTAGCGCCATATCCCTTTCGCCTCCCTCTGTTCTGTGTATCCAAGAATCAAAGCTATCCGATATCAGCTCATTCAAAGCCTCCACCTTCCTCCCCCCCTCCTTACGGTCCTTTGTGTTCAAGCCTGCCGTCGGCGCGTCTGGAGGCATTGTCACCGCTTGGGACTCCCGCATTCTGGACCTTGTCTCAAATTTTGTCAACGAGTCCTCTGTTTCCATGGAGTTCTCCTTTCGCCTTGATAACCTACGTTTCTCTGTCATCAATGTCTATGGGCCTTGCGACCATGGGGCTAAGCAATCCTTCCTTGACTCCTTAGCTGTTGATTTTTTGGCCCTCTCTGGTCCGATCGCTATTTTCGGCGACTTCAATCTTAGTCGGTCCCCTGACGACCGATCTAACGACAACTTCAATCACGCTGAGGCTGCGATGTTCAACGATTCTATCCACTCCCTTGGCCTCATTGACTTGCCCCTTCTCGATCGCCGCTACACCTGGTCTAACATGCAATCCTCCCCCATCATGGTTAGGCTAGATCGGGCTCTCATAAACACCTGCTGGAGTTTCGCTCTTCCAGACTCCACTCTCTCTTCAGACACCCATGCCACCTCCGATCATGTTCCTATTCACCTTGACGCCCTCTCCAAAGCAAATCGGAGCTCCATCTTCCGTTTAACAACTCTTGGCTCTCCTCCCCTCGACTCCGGGAGCTTGTCGCCACCAATTGGAACAACGTCCCGGATGGCCATAGGGGTAAGTCCCCCTCATCTTGCCTTTGCCTGCGACTTAAGCGTATCCGCGATGCCGCGAAATCCTGGGCCAAAAATTTCATGCTCCCTTCGGTTATGGATTTTAACTGTCGGGCCGTCATCAATCTTCTTGACCGTCTAGAGGAGAGCCGCACTCTTCATCCTCTTGAGTCCAAGTTGCGTAGCCTAGTCAGGAGCTCCCTCTGCTCTCTTGTCGCTGCTAATGCGGCCTACTGGAGGCAACGGGCAAAGATCCGGTACTGTACCTTAGGTGATGAAAACTCCCGCTTTTTCCACCTCTGCGCCTCCGCTCGTCTTCAGCGGAATCAAATCAAACTGGTGTCTGCACCGGACGGATCACCCCTATACTCACATAATGCTAAAGTTGTTCTACTCACTACCTACTATCGCGACCTTCTGGGTACTTCTGTTCCCAGCCACTTCTCTTTTAACCTCAGCTCGGCGGTCGCCTCCACCTCGCTTTTACCTTCTCAAGCCGCATCCCTGGCTCGGCCCTTCTCCCTGGACGAAATCCGCTCTGCCGTCCTTTCTATGAAGGATGACTCAAGCCCGGGTCCTGATGGATTTGCCCCCTTCTTGTTTAAAAGGTTTTGGGACCTCGTCAAGGACTGTCTCTTTTCCTTCATCTCCGACTTCTTCAATCAGCAGGTTGACCTTCGCCCCTTAAACAAATACTATATTGTCCTCTTACCCAAAAAACCTGGCGCTCACGCTCCCGAAAATTTCAGGCCTATCTCGTTGCAAAACTCGTGCCTCAAAATTGTGACTAAGTGCCTCACCCTCCGCCTCAAGCCGCTTATGCCTTACTTGGTTCACCAAGACCAGACTGGTTTCATCTTCGACCGCTCTATAGCTGAGAACTTCGTCTATGCGGCAGACATCGTCCAGACTTGTCACAAGCGTTCTGCGCCCTCTATGGTCTTTAAGCTCGACTTTCGAAAAGCCTTCGACTCGATCAGCTCGGAGGCGCTCGACCAGATCCTCCTGGCCAAAGGCTTCCCTCCGGTTTGGCGTGCTTCCATTAACGCCATCAACACGTCCAGCTAGACCGCCATCCTGCTTAATGGCAAGCCGGGCAACTGGATCCAATGCCATCACGGCCTTTGCCAGGGCGACCCGCTTTCCCCCTTTCTCTTTAACTCTGTCGCGGACGTGCTCCAACAAATTATCCTCCAGGCTTCCCGTAGCGGTTTGCTTCCCCACCCCCTCGTTGACGACCTCCCTTGCCTGTCCTCCAATATGCGGACGATACGCTCATCATCCTCCACGCCGGGGTCGACTACGTATCCACCCTCAAGTCCCTGTTGAATTCCTTCTCTGAGGCTACTGGCCTTCACATCAATTTCCACAAAAGCACCTTCGTCCCTATCCATGTCCCTCCCACTACGGCGGAAGCTATGGCCACCACTTTTGGGTGCTCTGTGGCTTCTTTCCCTCAGGTATACCTAGGCCTCTCGCTCTCTACACACAAATTCCGGGCCGCCGACCTGGCCCCCATCATCTCACGCTGCGACAAGTACCTTGCTGGCTGGCGGGGCAGATGCACGCCCATCGGCGGCCGCTTGATCCTCGTCAATTCAGTTCTCTCCGCTCTTCTCTCCCACGCCATGGCCGCCGGGATTCTTCCGGTAGGCACCATCGAAGCCCTCAACAAACACAGACGTGCGTTCCTCTGGACCGGGGAAGACACTTGCCACGGGGGCAACTGCAAGGTCGCCTGGACTACCGTTTGTTCTCCCAAAGCGAAGGGTGGTCTAAGCGTCTTATGTCTCTCCTCGCAAAACTCTGCTCTCCTATCCAAATTCCTTCTCAAAATCCACGACGGCTCCAATGCTCCTTGGGCCTCCTGGTTCAGACGTAGATATGGGTGGCACGCGTCCCGTGACCTCGGTGACCTGCACTCTCTCGACACCCCCATTTGGCGAGACATCATTTCCACTCTTCCCGCGTTTCGGGACGGCTCTCTTATCTCTCTTGGCTCGGGCTCCACCACTTCCTTCTGGTTTGACCGTTGGGCCGGCCAGCTTCCTCTCGCTGATATGTTTCCCGCTCTTGCCTCCCACGCCACCCGCCCGAACATCTCTGTCTCCATTGCTTTCTCTTCGGGTCTTTCCCCCTTCCTAGCGCCTCGCTTGTCTCACGTCGCCACCTCCGAGCTCTCTTCCCTCCACCTCCTCCTGGCCAGCCACTCTACGGATCCCACTGCCTTAGACGTCCGCCTGAACAGGTTCACTAACAAGGTTCATACGAATCGGGATGCCTATGCCTATTCTTCTAAGCAATTTCCCAATGATGAGTTTGCATGAGGGGTTTGGCACAACGCCGCTTCTAACAGTTGCAGGATTTTCACCTGGCTTGCTCATCGTCGCCGGATCTCCACCAACCTACGCCGCTTTCGCCACTCCCTCTCCCCGTCTCCAACTTGTCCCTCGTGCCCCGATGATGAAGACGTCGACCACCTTCTCCTCAGGTGCCCCCGAGCTGCAGAGGTCTGGAATGCTCTTCCCCCGTGCCTTCCCTCACCTCTGCCATATACCATTGAGGACGCCTGGAGGGCCATCCCACAGACCAGCGCCATGTTCACTATTGTCACTACCGTTTTCTGGAGCATCTGGAAACACCGGAACTCACTCATTTTCGACGCCAAGGACATTACCATTGACACCGCTGCCAGGAACTGCGTCGAGCAAGTCAGGCTTTGGACTCACCGCTTCCATAAGGACTCCACGAAACTTTTTATTCTCTCTTGGTGTACTCAATTTGAACCCCGTGAAGCGTTTGTTTGCTTTCTCCTTTCGCTCTCCCTCTGTAATACTGTGATGTAGCCCTGGATGTTCATATATAATATAAGTTCAGGCTGGCCTTGGACCGCCGTAGTTACTGTTAAAAAGGTAGGAAAGCAAGGAGGAGGAGGAGAAGGGGAGAGGATGAGGTCAAGGAGAGTTCCATGGTGAGTGATGGCTGGCAGTGTTCTGGGATCACTGTGCTTGTGATAAGAGGCCAAGAATTTTGGGTCCCTTTTGACTCATCGACGGAATGGAGGCTTTTCCGGTTCAATTGTTTATGGAAAACGCTGAGCGGCCTCCGGAGGATCGGAACCTCTGATCCTCCGCCTCCGGAGGTCAGTCTCGTTGAGGTTGACGACGTCCCAAAGGATTGCTGCCAATTGGAAGCCATAACCCCTCGCGCGAGTTTTAGGCTCCTTAGGCACACCATCGTTGTCGACCACCGTGAATGGTTCACGGATGGCACCGACCTGGTTTGGGCGCCGCTCCCGACGCCTTTTCTTAGCTTGGGTACTGGTCCCAGAGCCACTGCCCGCGCCACTATCAGTGGTTTCTTCTCCTCTCCCACCTTGCTCCTCGGCATAGTCCCTTTGCTCATCCTCGGTAGGGTTATAATCAACATCATCGCCAGCCATGTTGCCCCTTTGTTCATTTTGCTGCTCTAAGAACATCATATGGTAGTGCGCCCCCAAGTCTTGTTCAGAATTCCCGGCGCCAGTGTCGTCGTTCTGGTTTCCAGGAGACGACATTGCTACCGTGTTTTAAGGGGGTCACGTTGTCATTTCAGAGAAGTCATAACGTTAATTTTATTGTGTAAGTAAAACAATAAATCATTAATTTTATTTTCTTAGACATATCTAACAAAGGGGCCACAAATGGCTGGAAATCAATCAATAATGATGACTCTTAGGGCGGCACTTGATGGTTGGCTCTCAGGGCGGTGCAGGTGTGTATAACAACTACAAGACAAGAGGGAAGGCGGCACAACAGCTTCAAGGCTCGTGGCGGGGCATGCAACTATGTAATGCAAGGGCTCGGGTTGGGCGAGTGCAGCGCGGGCACTTTGATTTCTAGAATAGTAAAGTTACGGTAGCTGCACCTTGAAATACTAGGCATATGCTACACATTATACATACATACATGCATATATATATATATACACACATATATATACATATATATGTATTTACATATATATATGTCGTGGGATAATCACGGCAGATGTTACCTGGGGTAACTGATCTTGGGGCAAGTCGACACAGGTATTCGGGAGAGGGTTTAGCTCGAAGGAAGACATGGCGAAAGCGATCTAAGAACCGGAGAATAACTCGCCGGATCTCAATATGAATTATGCTGGATACTCGATAATAGGTGTTACAACTATGACCTGGACCTCTCGAGGCTAAGCCTAGGGGTTGGGCCACTCATATCCCCTTGGCTTGCTTTTACAAAGCGCTTCCTGAGTCCTACTCGAACTCTACATACAAACCCTAACTTTCCTTACCGCAACCACAACCGGGTTACGAACGTTACCAGCTCTGGGCCTTCCAGAAGTTTCTTTGCCTTCAGCCGGATTTAGTCCAGCCGCCTTTTGGGCCGGATCACACCTGGGAGTTAGCATACCGGGTTACTATCCCCTCATCAGTCCAGAATAGCTTGGGCTTCCAAGATTTACTCTTCGAAGCGCTGGCTATTCCCTACAGAAATATTAGATACAAGCACATGAAGATCAAAACGCATCGCATTGACGAATAACCGTGACCGGTACCAAGGAGGCCAGGTAAAAACCCGCCTCTGCCTTGAAGGTTCTTCCTTAATCTCCCAGACTTAAATCTTAATGGGAAACTCCTTGACCCCACATCCTTCTTGATAATTACCGCTGATACCAGGAAGGCAATCTCCCCTTCCTTTTTCTCTGGATCATATTGGTCTGTGCATGGAATGCACCTTTCAAATTTCGAAATGACCAATTATTACTCCGCACCCCCGGGTCTCGACCGTTAGGCTAGGCTTTTCCATCCGGGCGGTTATAAAAAAGGGCTCAGGGAACAAACCCAACTCTTAACGGCTCATTTTCCCCATTTCACTCCTTCTCAAATCTGAGCTCGCGGAGTGCCACCACGGAAGCCCCACGCACCTCGCCGGAGCCCATCCGCCGTCGCCTGCGCTCCGCCACCGCGCGACTCACTCCAACTCCCAAATCCGCCGCCAAGCGCCCGATTCGCCGACCAACAACCTCGAAAGGACATCAATCTTGCGCCATCTGTCTCCGCAAAGCTCTACTTCAATCCCTTTGGTAAGTTCCTCGTATCCCTCAGCTCATCCTCGCAATTTCTCATCTTTTCCTCAGATCAGATCTGAATCAAGTAGTCCGCGATTTCTCGGGCCGCGCCGGATTAGCTCAATGATACTTACCATAAACATCCCCATAGATAGGATTCATAGCTTATATTACTCTCCTAACTCCAGTAGTCATTAACATGGCCATAAACTTAGAAATAAGATCCCCAATCTAGGCTCGGGCCATATAAAATTTCCGCCCTTGTTCTCCCTCCTCAGAAAATCTCACTTCTCCGGATCATTCGCAGATGGTAGACATATAAACACCCTCCTAACTTCTCCAAACATTTGCTGTTACGGAAAGCTCCGTAGATTTTGTAATAGCACACAATACCCGGACACATCGTACTTGACTCGGCAAGGCAATACCCGGTTTGTGCTTAAATTGCCGGTAACTGCTTATCTGCTAACTTCCGAGTTTTTGTTTCTTACGCCCTTTCCTTCAATGTTTTACCAGGTCAATCCCATGGCACCCAAGAGGCAGGGGAAACAGCCGGCTAAGGCTAAATCCACAAACTCCATATCAGCCAATTGGGGGAAATCCTCTGTTACCACGGCCAAACTGGAGGAGTTGGTCGAGCTTGGATCCCTACCTCCCCAGGAAGCTATCCACTGGAGAGTTCCAGGCAACGAAACCCGACCTTCCCCAGCAACGGACGATGTAATATGTTTCGTTGAACACGTGACCCGGGGCTTCAGGCCTCCGGGTCACCCTTTCTTCCGCGACGTCCTAGACCACTACAAACTCCGTATTTTCGATATAGGCCCAAACTCCATTCTAAACATCTCTCATTTTATCGTTCTTTCCGAGTCTTACTTGTGCACTCCGCCAAGTCTGGCTCTCTTCGTCGAACTTTTTCAGTGCAAGCCGTGTCGCGAAAGCGGCGACGGCGCACTTCTTACTTGCGGCGGGGTTTCTATCCAGCGCCGCAAGAACTCCCTAATGCCCCTATTACACTCAATTCTCACGTGAAGCACTGGCAGCTCTCATACTTCTACTGCCAGGATACCTCTCCACCCGGCGAAAAGAAGTTGCCGGGTTACTCGGAGGGTCAGCTTGACATCTCCGAGACTTTCAACGCCTTCGCCCCTGACTCGGACAGGGAGGCGATCTTGCCTTTGCTAGCTAGGATCTCCATCTTGTCAGCCCGAGGTCTCATCGGGCTAAACCTGGTGAAGACCTGGGTCAGCTTCCGCATCCAGCCAAACTCCATTCGTGAGAAGCTGATGTGCGAATACTCAGGTCTTCCCACGGACCCTATCCGATACTCTCCTAACACCCTTGCTCCTAGTGATATGAACAAGACGATCAAGGGCTTTTTAACAGAGAAGCTCGAGGTGATCCGGAGCATAGCCGGATTAGAACCTTTTACCCTCGAGAATCCAGCCCCCGCAGTAAGTTTTCTACCTTTTGATTTTGACTTCTAACAGCTTACTTTTATTCGCTTCTCTTGACTCGATATTAATCACTATCCTGGCATCTTCTCTCTCAGGCCGATGATGACTTTTGGACGGTCGACACCCTCCTAATTCCGAAGATGCGGAGGAGGAAGACGATGTTGTTAACTCGGATGAAGGTACATACTTGATTCCCTTGTACACGTTACATCCTGCCTTTTCTACTTCTTTATGCTATAACTCGGATATTTTCCAGAGCGAGAGGACCGAAGCGAAGAAGAAGAAACGGACAGCAGGGGCGGGTCCGCCAGCGAGGAGGAAGAGCCGGAGCCGGCCACCAAAACCGGAACAAGAGGAAATCCCAGAGGATAGCCCTCCAGGTTTTTACTTCATCTCCTTATACTTTGGTTTTTTGTTCCCATAACGTCACTCCGGGGCTAACCCCATCTTTACCCTTTTGATCACAACTGAAGGAGCCACCTGCGACTAGGCGCCGAGTAACCCGGAACCATCCGGGCAACGAGATCCTTAACCCGGTTGCTTCGTCCCCCGGTTCAACACCCTGGTATTTATCGTAAACAAAATTTTCTTTCCGGACATTCCTTTGTAACGTAATCCCAGACCTTTCTTGCCATTTTCCAGTCTCTTCCGGGTCTAGCGGCGGCTTCCCCTCGGACTTCCCAGTGAACACCGGGTAAACTCCTTTCCTTTGAGTTATACCAAACTTTATCACCTTTTCACAACTAACTGCACCTTCGTACCCTCTACAGAGCCACGGTTGTTATTAGCGACGAAGAAGGCACGGAGGCTGAGGTCCAAGTCGAGAATAAGCCGGCCGATGACGCATTCGCTGCAACTGGCGACGAGCAAGCGTCGTCCCGGAGCTGGCTAGGCATGATGCTGGGTATCCCATCGCTTCGCACGCAGGCGAGAAGGAGACGGGAACAACTTCGAGCGCGGGAGGAGGACCAAACTCCGATATTCGGATGACCCGGGTGCCACCTCCTGTTACAAGAAACGCTCCTTTCCCACTTTCCAGGTACCCGAGCCATCTAACTCGGATAACGCTGACTTTAACCAGCTGATGAGCGCTCTTCTCGCCATGAAAGCTTCAGAAGGAAATGTCCTAGAGCGTATGGCTGCAGCACATCAGGTAACTTTTACTTGATACTCCTTATTACATCCAGTCCCCAAGTCCCGAGTATAATTTTTTTTGTAATTATCCTCGGTACTTCACATAATACTTTTCGGTAATCATTTTCCTCAGAGGAAATACTCTCGTGATATCCGGCTTACAGCTTCGCCCGGTCTTTGCAGGCAGAGATTACTCAGTCAGATGAAGCGTTACTTAAGGCTGAGCAGCTCTTGCTGGCTGAAGTTAAGCGTAGGGAGGCCCTTGAAGCGGAGATAAAGACTTTGAAAAAAGATGTCTCCACATACAAGAAGAAGTACAATGCCGCCCAATCCTCGCTGAAGAACTTATCGACTCAGATTACGGACACTTACCGTATTTTGCTAAGTAAGTTTGTTTATTTGCAACTAGCTTGCTTACCTCCATTTTGCCGTTGTAATAATCAAAATTACTGATATGCTTTTGTGTTTTTCGATTGCAGGTGCTAACCTTGCTGCTCCGGAGGAGAATGCCATTACTCAAGTTAAAACTCTGAAGACTGTGCTCCGGTTTTTTGCCGGCACGAAACTTTTGCTGGATGCTATCAAGTGGCCTTCTGAGGTATACCCGGGCGAGGAGAACCTTATGCAGGCCTTTTCCACCGCGCCTGGATGGATTGAAATACTGAAGCGTTCGTCCTGCCGAATTGGGATGACCCGGGCTTTAACGCTGGCGAAGGCTTATTTTCCAAAGCTTGACCCGGCGAAGGTAGTATCCGGGTTCCCAGAGTTTAAAGCTGACGGATCCAAATTCAAGCCCCAGGATTTCAAAGCTATACAATCTGCGGTACGTCCTTCAGCCACAGCTTTGGCCGACAAGATGGATCTAAACACGATTATGAGCTCGTATGATTCTGAGGGCAAGGTTATCCTGGTGGAGGCACCCCCCCTATTGATATGTTGGACAAATGGTCGACTGATCTGGCTAGGAGGAAGGAAGAGGCTGCAAAGAGGGAAGCAGAGCTGGGCGTAAAGCCGTCTACCTCTACCCCAGCCGTGCCTCCGCCTGTTCGTCCAGATGTGAAGAGCCCGGGTAAAACTGCTGGCAAGGCCAAGGAGCAAGTCCAAGACTTAGACCCGGAGGACCGCTCTCAGGATGCCGAGTAGGATGCTGCCTAGTGCTTTGCGTTTCTCGAGACTGATATGATTTTTTGCGGTGCGCCTGTGCACCATTGATGCTGATTCTATGACTGTATGCTTGTTAACTTATGATAACTCTTTGCCTCCCCTGGCTTTTGATAATCTCGATCCTCGTGTTACGTATAAGCTTATTCTCGATACTTTGAATTTTTGTTTTGATTCCCTTTTGACTCGGCTAACCGAGTATCGGAGGTTTTGATAGACGGACTTTTCTTTAAGTCCCCAATACTCGGAAACTAAGGTTTACAGGCTTTAGTAGTTAAACAGTTTGTTTCTGTTTCGAAGTCCCCAGCCCCATGACCCAAAGTACGAGCTATGGGGGCGTGGCCTTTCTCAGATGACACACTGCTGTTTACCAAGCTGAAGACCACTAGCTGTTCGCATAAATACTGAAGTCATGCTTAATACTTGTTGAGTTTCCGGCTATTTTAGCCTTATACTCTGCATAGACTTGTGGTTTAGATGACCCTTTTGATATCTTGTACTATAAGCCGGCTTTCGTGGATACCATGTCGTTGCATCTATACGAAAAACAAGATCAAGCAAGCCCCATTGGGCTGCATAGTTTGATTGTAATCGTAAGTGAACAGATCATGCCACTTTAGCGCGAGTCACATCGAGCTTAAGTAAGAATAATCAAGAAATTTGGCTCCTTCGTCCAGTTATAGGATTGCAGCCACACCCGTTTCTACGAGTAATCAGCCCCATAACTCATAGGCATCATGGCCGGGTCTCCGGGTTTTGTGATTACTTATTGAAGCAGATCACCCGGAGACCTATATTCACGCAATGTATTTCGATGATACTGATGTATTGATAATAACAATGTTACTTACTTGTAACTGAAGCAAAGACCATGATAAGACTCGAAACCATCTTCTTTTATTGATAAAAATTTCTTTTTTGAATCAGCAGGGCCTCATTAAAAACCTTCCAGTCCCCGTAGGTACCCTGGTAAGGAAAAGAGTGCGTACGAAACCCGCCGTCGATTACACTGCTTTAGTTATTCTCGGGAATCGGCCTCACACTGGCGTGGCCGATGCTTATTCTCCATTCGCCTGGCCTTTTCATAACGAGTATCGGATTTGCTAGCCAATCCGGGTATACCGTCCTTGAAACGTGATCAGCTGCGTGTGGAAGTACGTCTTCTTCTTCTCTGTTAGGGGATTTGAAAAGATCGCCCCGATGAAACCTACCATCTTAAGGTCCTTTTCTGCCCTAATTTTTGCTTTGTCCCCTTCAGGGGTTGGCTTTTTTGACGTTGTCCTCTCTTCTAGGTCCACCTTAGAACGGTAATGTTTGAGCTCTTCCTTCCTGCAAGCTTGCTCGGCCATTGCCGCATCTCCCTCATCACATTCAGCTGCTATATCTCGATTTCCATGTATGGTGATGGTCTTCTTAGGACCCGGGATTTTCAGCTGTAGGTACACGTAACACGGTCTTGCCATGAACTTGGCATAAGCCGGCCTTCCAAACAATGCATGATAAGGACTGCGTAACTTTACTACCTCAAAGGTAAGCCACTCGACTCGATAATTATCCTTTGACCCCGAAAGCTACTTCCAGCGCCACTTTTCCTTCGGGGCATGCCGAATGACCTGGCACTATCCCGTGAAAAACTGTTGTACTTTTTTGCAGCTGTGATTCCTTTAAGCCCATGCGCAGAAAAGTTTCCCAATATAGGATATTGATACTACTCCCTCCATCCATCAAGACTTTCTTCAGCTCGTAACCGTTGACTGTGGCGCCACTACCAAAGCTAAGACTCCCGGGTGATCAATCCGGTCCGGGTGATCTCTCCTGCTCCATGTTACCTCTTGTTCTGACCACCTCAAATATCTTGGAACAGCGGAAGAGACCGAATTAACTGCTTGTTTCATTATCTTCTTATCCTTGCTAGAACCTCCAGTAGTGTGCACATGATACTGACCCAGCTGTTTGGGGTTAGCTTGGAAACCTCCCGCTCCCCCTTGGTTGCTACCTTGATTTCCAGCTGGCGGATTACCGGCTGGGGGCGGTCCGTTGCCCAAATTTCCACCTAGACCGGGCCTCCTCCTCGGCCCGCACCTCGCATGGCTCTGTTCACTTCCTCGTTCTTCCACCTTTGTAAGTCGGCACATTGCTCCAATGAATGATTGGCCGGCTTGCCATTCCTGCTATGCTTCGGGCACGCCATCCTAAATATGTCCCAACTGTTGCTTGGTCTTGGAGGCCTTGGTAGTGTCCCCCATTGTGATTTCCAGTATTAAAATTCCCTTCGGATCTAGGCCTTGAAGACCCGGCCTCCGTATTGGCTACAAACTCGGAATTCCCTTCAAACGGGCGCTTGTTTTGGCTACTTCCATTATTGTTTGGCGCCGATCCATTGCCGGTTTTCCCACTGCTACTTGTGTTTGCTTTGCTTTCTTGTCATCAACTTCCTCCTCTGTGGTATCCGTTGCAGCGTGTTTGTTGCACGCATCCATTAACTCTCCCATTGTAACCTCCGCTGCATTCCTACTAGATTTCATGCGAGTTAGCTTTTGCACTAAAGGAACATACTTACATGTTTTTGCCATAGCTTGTAGCGCATCCTTAGGCTGGATATCCGTAGACGAGTGGAGTATCTCCATAACCCGGCGTACCCAGCTGCGTGCTGACTCTCCTTTCTTCTGAACGCATCTTTCTAAATCATCAATAGTAAATAACTTTCTGCATGTCCCATGAAAGTGCTTGATAATGCGGTTTTTAGCTCCCCCACGATTTGATCGATTTTTTTTCCGGTAGATTGGTGAACCATAACTTGCTGCTCCCTCTGACATCATTTAAGTACATGAATTTGGCTTGGAGATTCTCGGATGCGTTGCGAATTGACATTGCCATCTCATAGCTGCTCAGCCACGTTTCTGGATCCATTGTTGGCTCATAATTTACTACTTTCCGGTTCTTTGAACTTCTCCGGGCAAGGTTCTGCCCTGATATCGTCCGAGAGGCACTTGGGTCCCGCCAGGGTGGTTGGGGTGGTCTTACTCGGGAAACACGTGACCCGGCTGGGGGCGCCACGTTGTGCGGCACCACCGGTAACTCGTGCGCTGCAGACCCGGCCCCGGCTCTTCTGGCCCTGGAGCTGTCCACCACTGCCTGTGCTGCTGATACTGCCGGTACTGTCTGGACGCGCGGTGGAGGCGGCATTTGCTGCTGCTCTTCCCTTCGTTGTGCCGCACTTGTTTGGACATTGCCCTGTTGCTGACTGCGTACGGCGTCCCATGCATCCCGCTTCTATGATCCGGATAATTGGCTTGCTGTGCTACCGCGGTGTGTAGCAGATCGATTGCTCGTCGGGTTCCTTCCGCATGAGGCGAGTCTCTTACAGGAATCTGGTTTAACGCGAGCGTTGCTGCATACACGTTGTCCATGGGATTGTTGTAGTGACCTGCTGGGGTACGGAATCGCGACGGTGGAGGCGGCATGGTATTGCCGGCCGTCGCCCCCGTCCGAGGCAAGGGTAACCCGGCTGGCGCGTTTACCGGCTGTGCTCCCGTTGCTAGTTGCGGTATGGTCCCTTGGTTCGCCGGTGGGATTGGTGATCTTGAGGCGTGAACACCAGGGCAGTCGGGTTAATAACCCCTGTTGCCGGCAGCATAGTTCGGTGCCTTTGGTGCATCCTTGTCGTTTCCTCCCGGAGCCGGGTCTCTCGGTCATCCAATTCGCGCTGCCGCGCGGCCATCCCCTGCCTTTCTGCTTCCACTTGCCTTCTTTGCTTGCTCCAATGCACGACGAGCCACGTCCAGGTCTCTTACGCGCTCTGCCGCGTTTTCTGGGGTAATAACTGTGGCCAAGACCGTGGGGTCCAAGATCAAATTATTATCAAACAGAGCCGGGTGGCGCGGATTCGAGGGGCCCGCCCCGGTGTCCGGTTTGCTTGGAACCCAAACATATTTGCGTGTCGCTCCTCGTCTGCTGGGCGACTGGTGACTGATGCCGACTCTCCATCGACCTGGACCAAGACCGGGTCAACTGTACCTTGCTGTTGGGCCACTGCCTGAGCCGCCCGACTGGCGCCGCGGCCGCGTTTTCTTGATTGAGATTGGTCGCGGGAGCCGAAACTGCAACCCGGCGCATGATGCCCGGTGTAGATTCGTACTGTTCTTCCTCGCTGTTTTCCTTTTCATATCGATCCTCCGATAAATCCCGTATGGACTCGGTATCATCCTCCCTCTCTATCTGACCCGTTGTTCCAATCGACTCTTCTTTTTCCGACCGGATATACGTGTCTTCCCTGACACAGAATCAGATCCAATATTATCACAATTCGAACTGGAAGTACATACCATACCGATGAAGACGTTGATGCTGCCGACTGTCACGACGGATCCGGTTTCGAGGTGACCCGACTCTGGCCCCCAGCCAGAATCGTCTACCATCTTCTCTCCTTTGCTGTTGACGTAGATTTCTCCGACGATGAGGTTCTTCATGCTCTTCCGAGCTTCTCCCGTGATGTAAACACCTTTGGACGCAGGCCCCACGGTGGGCGCCAACTGTCGTGGGATAATCACGGCAGATGTTACCTGGGGTAACTGATCTTGGGGCAAGTCGACACAGGTATTCGGGAGAGGGTTTAGCTCGAAGGAAGACATGGCGAAAGCGATCTAAGAACCGGAGAATAACTCGCCGGATCTCAATATGAATTATGCTGGATACTCGATAATAGGTGTTACAACTATGACCTGGACCTCTCGAGGCTAAGCCTAGGGGTTGGTTTATATAGCACTCATATCCCCCTTGGCTTGCTTTTACAAAGCGCTTCCTGAGTCCTACTCGAACTCTACATACAAACCCTAACTTTCCTTACCGCAACCCACAAACCGGGTTACGAACGTTACCAGCTCTGGGCCTTCCAGAAGTTTCTTTGCCTTCAGCCGGATTTAGTCCAGCCGCCTTTTGGGCCGGGTCACACCTGGGAGTTAGCATACCGGGTTACTATCCCCTCATCAATATATATATCTCTACTATATAATGTGTGTTAACTCAATTTCTATTCGGGTTACTTCTGATTTGAGTACTGATCATCGGAATTTTTTCATTGTCCACAAGAAGAAAGCTTGTTATACAGGGACTTGAGAGAGAAAACCCCATTTTTAGTGAGCTTCAATTCAGGCACATCTCTCCCTACACTAGGGCAACAATGACCAAGGCACTCCTGAGTTTGTTTACTGGATGTTGCATGTCTGGGTTAAGTCATCTTCTAAAGGAAAATGCCCACCTAGAATCACACATCTCTCTCACTGTTTTTTCCTGATGAATACAGATTTCAAAGAGTTGTGGGAAAACTACACAAACGGGATTGTCTCCCAGCCATGCATCACTCTGAAAACCGGTTTCATTTCCACCAACCACGCACATCTTTCTTCCAATGAAATAGTACTTCCCGACTTTTAGCAAGTCTTTCCACACTGGGGGAATCATCTTTGTCGCACCCTGATTTCTAGGGGATACTCACCGTACGAACTGGATAGCAGATGCTTGGATTATGGGGCATAACTGCTCCCACGTCCCAGCTTCCTGGTAGGCCTGCGCTTATGCGCGACAACACAAGCCCTGCTATTCCATCGTCGATGTAAACTATCCAATAGAGATCAAAGGCACTTCCGTCGACGTACTTCAAACCATACACACATGGTACGTCAACGGCGTTTAACAAGTGATATCACAACAGATCTCTACGACACAAAAGATTGAAATAAGTTGCAAATGGCTCTCATTAGAGCAGAGATAGCAAATACAATCATTCAGAGGGCACATGCCCCATCAATACATCATTACAATACAGCGGAAGCATTCAACATGTCTGAGTACAGACAAGAACCAAATAGGCCTAAGAGGCCGGAAACAAACAGACGGAGCCCATCCACGAAGTCTCGGATCCTGCCCGGGTCCGCTATCTACTCGTCAGCAGTCTCGTCATCATACTCCACGTAGTAGCCACCATGTAGATCCTCGGAAACGTCGTCTGCGTAAACCACAGCCCCAAAGGGGTCAGTACATAGACGTACTGGCAAGCAAGACTCACAGTTCACCAAAGTGTAACCCGTCAACACCAAGCACAGATGCCTTGGGTTCAACGGAAGAGAGGGGATATAAAAGATGCTGCAACTGGATGCGCTAACCAACTACAGAGATTCTACCACTTCCGGCTAACAGAAAGGAGATAAGATCGAGGATTGTAACCACCTGAAAGATAACTTCAAACAAACCCATCCTGGATCTCCCCTTATCCAAAGAAGCAATCCGAGGATAACTCACACAGTTGTAATAGTGATGGTTCAAATTTTTGTGTCAATGAGCTATTACTAGTCAAGTTATTAATCATGGGGTTGTAACATGTTTAATCATTATGTTTAAGTTGTCCTGAGTACTTGTTAGCCAGTACTTTCACCAAGTAATCCATAACCGCGGAAAACACGGCTTCTCGAGAAGATTATCCCTGCAGGGTTGCACCAATTTGGCCGTACACTCATGAATATCCCGCCAGATGGGAGATCACCCCACCAAGCGGGGCACTCAACACAACCAACCATTCTTCGCATCAAGCCCAAAGAACCTTGGGCGCACGGCTAATCGAGCCCAGAAGAAAATGGACCCTCATAGCACTCTAAGAACGTGTCCCCCTATATGCCGACTACGAAAGTTCCACCCTGGCCTGGGCTCGCAAAAACATGCATGCGGCAAATAGAACACACGAACTAAATGAGGCGATTTGGACGAGATGCGAATCAGGTCAAGTTGAGGGGGGCGCCCATACTCGCTTCCCAAATGCGGGTAGTGCGCTCATCATGGATCAGTAGACCCTTTTCCTATTAGGGTCGACACTAGCAGGCTTCAAAACCTCTCATGGGCCTCCTGCCGGTGCCTTATCATCAAATTGATTATTAATAGTAACATTAGCATGATTGATTGATTAACATCGAGCCCCCACAACGTAATGAGATAGTAACTGAAAGTAACGGGTAACAGACTCGAGCAAAACAACCTAAGCATGCTAGTAAGACACTGGCTCAAACAAGGGGTTGTAGGAAGGGAGATGAGGCAATATCAGGGTTTAGGGATTCATGTGATGGGTTCGTAACAGAACAACTACTACTAAGGCTAGCAGAAAAGAACAACGGAAAGTATCGGTAATCAATGTTGAAAGGAACACGATGGTTCATGTGAGTGATAACTTGCCTGCAAAACCCAGTAGCCTGGTACTGAGCTAAATCCTTAGAAGGGGTGTCGTAAGTATCGTCGGTCTCAACGTCGTCGTGTATCCGAGAAGAAGCAAACAGACAATGCAGAAAAGGTAGACAATCATTACCATGGCATTGTGCACAATCAAATATGATGCATGACAAGTTAATAGATGCAACAAAATAAACTAGTTGATAGGATAGCACAATTTAAATGGACAGATATGCAATTTTGAGTTGCATATGAAAAGCCCATGGAATTTGGTTAGATTGTTTGTTTTCCAACTATTCAACAGGTGCTAGTGGTTTAGTATGATGCATGCAACAGGAAAACAGCAAAATAACAACATGAGAATCAAATTTAAATAGGGTGTAGCAATTTAGAAGTTTATTAGTAATTTAGGGAAATTTTGGGTGCATTAGAGGTGACACACAAGTATTGTTGTTTTCAACCAATTAAATTGTTCAAAACAATTAACAAAGTTGATATTTGAATAGATCATCAAATTTTGGTTGGATTACATGTTTCACATTTTGAAATTGGACTTTGGATTAATTATTTATGAATTAAACAATATTAAACAATTTTTAATTGAATTAAACAAGAATTAAATTGTTTAGGCAATTTAAATTATTCAAACCAGAAAACAAAATTTATATTTGAATAGGGTATTCAAAATGGTATGGAAAACATATTTTATTTGCATTATTTGGATAAGGGATGAATTAGTTATGAATTATTACAAATTGCATTTGAATTATTCAAATTTGAATTTTAAATGTTTTTGGAAAAGTCAAAACAGAACACAAATTGATTATTTGGAAAGATTAATAAATTCTGAACAGAAAACATATACAGGTTTTATTTATTTGATTTACAGATTAAAAGTTATTGAATTTCCAAGTTTGTTGTTTATTCTGCCAATTAAAAAGTAGTTGGAAATTATCAGAAAACGTTTAACCATTTGTTACATTACGGCAGCCTAGCCGCGGCCACTGGCTGTGGGCCACGGTGCCAGCTCGGCGGGGTGGAAGGTGAGGTGGCATAGCGGGTCACTGACCCGTGGGACCCCGCGCGCGAAGGCAAAATCGTGGAAAAAGGACGCGTGAGGGGGGGGGTCGAACCCGCACCCTCCACCTGCGCGCGAAGGGCCTCTGCCACTGCGGCTCTCTGCGAATCGTTACAGGGAACGGAACGGGGGGGGCTTAACCTGTTTTTCCCGTCAGTTCCTTGCCTGACGAACTGATCGACAGTTCAGTCACGGCCGATCGACGGGACAGTGGCCGCCGGTGACTGCCACTCGCGGGCGCCTGCGCGCGGGCGGGCGTGCGTGCTTGCGGCCGTGCGCGTGTGTGGGAGGCTACAGCAGAGAGGGGAAGGGAGGGAGGCGAGCACCTGCTGTTCGTCGTCGTTGAGGTTCAGGCGACAGAGCAGAGATGACGGCGGAAAACCGGCGACGGCGCGGTTGCTCCGGGGGCTCCCGGCAGCAGGCGAGGGGATGGCGGGCCTCAGGGGAGCGCCCCGGTTCCATTCCCGGCGGCGGCTCCTCCTCGAGGTGGCCAGATCGCGGCCGCGGTGAGGGAGAAGGTGGTCTGACGGGAGCACCACGGTGGTTCAGAGATTCAGAGGAACAGGTGAAGGGGAAGCGATGGAAGAATGGAGGCGCTAGGGTTGGGCTAGGGTTAGGCAGGGGCTCGGGAGTGGGTAGGTACTTAAGGGGAAGGGGATGACAGTACGGCTGGGCATCCACGGGGGGGAGAGCTGATCGGGTGGTGTTCCTCTGTTCGTACAGAGGTGACATCACCCAGAGGTTGAAGACAGCGACAGGTAAGGGGGTAAGTGGGCTCAAAGGGTTAGATGGGCTGGGCTTAGATAGGTTAGGTGCTGTTCCCTTTTCTCTTTGTTATTTTGTTTCTTTTATTATTTTTTTTGCTGAAAACCAATTGGAGTAAAAAGGAGATCTTTTAGGTTAGTAAAAATATTAGAAAAATTAGTTTAGGCTTATTAGGTTAATAGCAACAAATGCTAGCTTTTGTTTTCATAGAGTTTTCAGAAATTATGGATGTTTAGGAAATAAAGCAAAATTGAAGGCATTTTTAATATTACTTAAATATTTCTGAAAACAAGGCATTTGGATAGGGTTTTCCCCAGGGTTTCAAGTGATTTAAGATTACAAATATGGTGGTGAACTTTAAGGTTTCAAAAGGTACTGATTTTTGAGAATTGGTTTGAATTTGAGCAAATGATTTATGAATTATTTGATTGGATTAATTGATTGAATAAAACCAACAATTTTTAGGAGTTATCAACATGGAATAAAATGGTTGTTTTCACTTGTTATTTTTATTCCAAAAGTTGTAACAGAACAAGTATGAAAACAAGGTATTTGAAATTGTTTGATTTTCATGGTGAAAACAAAGAATAACAGATGCAACACAACAGAAACAAATGCAACAACATGATGACATGATGCAATACATTATTTAAACAGGAAATCAAACATTCTAAGGGGAGTTTTCATACTTGGGATGTTACAATCTTGCTTTGGTTTTAGAGCCAAAATCCCCCTCATGATCTTGTACGTGTTCCTGACAAGGCTTTGCCACACACCTTCCTCACTTTCCAGCCTCCACCGCCATTTACAGAGCAGACAAATGTTTTGGATCCTAAGATTCTTAATTCCTAGCCCCCTTTCTTCCTGGGCTTAGCAATCACCTGCCACTTAAGAATGTAGTATATATTTCTTTTAAATTCAGTCCCTTGCAAAAAGAACTTCCTAATTATCGTTGTCATTTTTTCAAGTTTGTCAGGGGTAGCAGGTACATAGACATGATGTAGATGGCAGTCCCACTCAAGGAGGACTGAATCAAAGTTACCCTGCCACCCAAAGAAGAATTATTGTCAGTCCAACCTTCCAAATTCTTTTTTAGTTTATCAGCAACACCATCCAGCTCTGAGACATGAATCCTGGAGCCACTCACAGGGACTTCCAAATATTTAATAGCACAATCTCCTAGCTGGTACCCAAACATGTCAGCATACTCAACGCCTTTCACATCATCCTTAAGGATCATCATGACTCCACTCTTTTCAAAATTGATCCTAAGACCTGACATTCCCTCAAACAAATAAAGAATGGGCTTTAGATGTGTTGCCTGAGAAGCCACACCTTGGATCCATAAAATAGTGTTATCAACATATTGTAAAATTTCTACTCCATATTCTATGAGATGTGATGCCAGGCCCACAATCAAACCAGTATGTTGAGCCTGATGAATCATTATTCCTAGATTTTCAGCAGCCAGATTAAAAAGGGAAGGTGACAAGGGACCTCCTTGCCTAACCCCTCTGTGGCTGGCAAAGGTCTTCCTCTGGTGTTATTGATTTTAACACACATAGTGCCATTTCTGACAATATCACTGATAATGTTGCTCCACCTCAAGTTGAAACCTTTTTGAGAGACACACTGCAAAAGGAAATCCCAGTTCACCTTGTCATAAGCCTTTTCAAAATCAAACTTAAGCACCACACCCTAATTTTTTTCCTCTTGGGTTCATGCACAATTTCATGCAAAGACAACACCCCATCCATGATGTTTCTACCTTTAATAAAAGCATTCTGGCAAGTGGAAATGAGTTTTGGCATATAGGGTTCCAGTCAACATGTTACCACTTTTGTTAGGATTTTGTATACACCTGCAGCAAACAAATAGGCATGCATTTTTGGATAGTGTCTATGTAACATCCCAATTTTGCTAAAATAGGGTGTGTGGCGTTGTGTTCATATCATAGCATGCATGTAAAATTAGAACCAAGTTTGAATTTAATTTTTAATAAAACTTGCACAAAAATCACTTAAAGTGATCAATGAAAATTTGATTTCAAAACAATTTCAAATTTGGAAAAAAAAAACATGTTGAGGTTGGAAATTTATAAGGTTTTCAAATCTTATTTTTGCCAAATTTTGTTCTTGCAAAAAGGCCCTGAAAACATGGTTTTTAGTTCTGTTTCCTATGGAGAAGGACCTCTTCGCAAAAATAAGAAACTTTGGGGGGATTTCGAATTTTTTCTTTCTTCTCCAGGCGGGTAGGCAACCACCTGCGTGTCCGCCGACGAGGCCGCCGTGCAGGCACCTGCCTGTGCCTCTGCTCGGGTGGATAGACGAGTACATCGTCCTCGCTCTCCTCTCTCTCTGCCTCACCCGCCTGATGCACTTTGTTGGGAACCCCAAGAAGAGGGTGTGATGAGCACAGCAGTAGGAGTTTTTCCCTTAGTTAAGAACCAGGGTTATCAATCCAATAGGAGAAAGAGAATCTTCGGAAGGTTGATGCCACCGACGGTGAAGCTGGCGCTTCACCGGTGTCAGCAACAACGTGGAACCTACACACAACACAACCAAAATACTTTGCCCCAACGGTACAGTGAGGTTGTCAATCTCACCGGTCTTGCTGAAAACAAAGATTAGACGTATAGTGTGGAAAAATAGTGTATGCTTGCAGAAAGTAAAGAGAGCAGGAAATTGTTGTGGTTTGTTTAACAGTGTGGAAAATGGACCAGGGTTCATAGTTTCACTAGTGGTGTCTCTCCATAAAAGATAGCATGCTGGGTGAAAAAATTACAGCTGGGCAATTGACAAATAGAGGTTGCACCGCAGTGCACAATATGACATGAAGATTACTATGATATTTAGTGCGGGCATTACAACAAGATACATAGACCAACATACATCTGCATCTATGACTAATAATCCACCCCCAGGTTATCAACCGAACCCCCTTAGGTATTAAGTTGCAAGCAACAGATAATTGCATTAAAAGTGTGTAATGTAAGCAATGATTATGCATGCGGGCTCTCTCACTGCTGTTTTCTCCCTAATGGCAACATCACATCCTCCCCCTTCACGTTTCTGTGACTCGAGCAAGGCAACAATGAGGCATGAACCCACTATCAAGCATAAATACTCCCTCTTGGAGTCACTAGCAACTACATGGCCAGAATAACCACTAGCAACGGAGAGCATGCAAGGTTACAAATAGCATATGCAAATAAAGACTATAATCAACTTAGCATAAGGTCAATATTCATCGGATCCCAGCAAACACAACATAGAGAATTACATAAGATCAATCTCGATCATGATAGGCAGCTCACGAGATCTAAACATGGAGGCATATAAGGAGATGACAACCATCTAGCTACAGCTACGAACCCGTAGTCCAAGGATGAACTACTCACGCATCACTCCAGAGGCAGGCATGGTGATGAAGAATCCTCCGGTGATGATTTCCTCTCCGGCAGGGTGCCGGAAACAGCTTTAGAACCCCTCTGATCTGGGGTTGACGGTGACGGCGGCTGCGGAACTTTTTCGGGGATTTTGATCAGGTGCCTAGGTTTTCCATCCGGGGGGCTTAAATAGGCGAAAGGGCAAAGGCGGTGGCGCTCCAGGGGGACCATACCTATAGCTGGCGCGGCCAGGGGGCGCCACCCTATGGTGTGGCCTCCTGCTGCCCCTCTTCGGCTCCTCTTCGGTCTTCTGGATGCTTCCGGGGAAAATAGGACTTCCGGGCTTCGAATTTTGCAATTCCGAGAATATTTCAAGAACAACTTTTTTGAAACTAAAAACAGTAGAAAATGGGAACTGGGCTCTATGGGCATCTTGTTAATAGGTTAGTCCGGAAAATCGATAAAAATGACATAAAGAAGGGAGAAAACATGTAGCAATTGGCATAATATGATCATGGACCATCAGAAATTAGGGATACGTTTATGACGTATCAAGCATCCCCAAGCTTAGTTCCTACTCATCCTCGAGTAGGTAAACGATAAAACAATAATTTCTAAGGTGACATGCTACGAACATAAACTTGATCAATCTAATGTAAAAGCATATGTACGCTGAGATCATAAAACTTTAAACACAAGAAAGATAAATAAAACTTTAATAATAAAGCATAGCAATTAATTTGCATCACGAAGAGTAACTCAAATAAAGGATCATCAATAATAATGCAAAGAAAGGTAAACGTTTGTTTCAGGTATAGAGAAAGCATGGCAAAGTGATATTTCGATAGTCCTTAAGAGTGGTGCAAAACATAAATGCCAGGACGCCTTCAAAGTTCAAGAGGAAGACTAGAACAGATAATTTAAGAACAAATAATATCACATCATGAAGTAATTATTGATGTTTATGGGACAAATGCACATAGAACTTGGAATGGCAAAAATGCTCTCTCAACTGTTCATAAAGTTAGAAGATGGAGACTCAACATAAAAGTAAAAGAAAGGCCCTTCACAGAGGGAAGCAGGGATCACTCTTGTGCTAGAGCTTTTATTTTATTAATCATAGGTATTGAAAGTTTGACACTCCTCCCATCCATCTTTCTCAAACCATGGCTAACCGAATCCTTGGGTGCTTGCCAACAATCATATACCGTGGAGGAGTGTCTATATTTTGGGAGATGTATGCTAATGTCAACGAATGATAAACAGAAAATACAATACGTCACACGTCAACTGGATTCACAAGAGCGGCTCCCATGGTGAAGTACGCAACTCGTGTAGAAGGTCATCCCTCTTTCTCTTTTGTTTACACAATTATGCTTTGACTGATAAATCAGGGGCAAAAATAGTGAAGAGAATTTGTATGCATTAATTTGGGGCTGGGCACCATGATGCTAGCTCTTCTATCATTTGGATAAGAGGATGAAGCCACTAGTCCAGGGTGTGAAATCCAATCAACAAGTGAGATAAAGATTCTCTATTGACGTCCTCATGAGCAAAAACAGGAACATAAAGCAGGAGTAATTTTGAAGGTTTTAAAGGTAACACATGAGCAATTTACTTTGGAGTGGCAGTTAAATACCACATGTAGGTAGGTATGGTGAACACAATGGGAAAAACTTTGGTTTAAGGGAGTTTGTATGCACGAGTAGAGTTCATACTCAGTACAGGTGGAGGCTAGCAAAAGACCGGGAGCAACAAATCAAGAGAGCATAAGAGCCATAATCATGCATAGCGACATAAGCATCATTAATTACAACATAAGCAGTATCACAAGTTCAAAAACTAAGTGGTCATGGAGGCTATTCGTGACAAGATTGTAGTCATAAACATGGTGTGAGAATGCGCCAAGTCAACCAAATAAAACATTCGAAAGAGAATACCATATATTGATGCTTTACTATGACAAGAACAACTGATGAATCTTTCAATACATATTAAACACTCGCAGCTATTTGAGGCTAATCATGCTACTCAATAACCACAAGGCTTTAAAACTAAAATAACATTTAGCATGGCATGAAAAAGTTCTAGCCACAGTCTATACAAGCTTCTACTAGCACTGTTATAAATTCTACTTCAAGCAACAGTTTTCTTTTGTTTCTCCCCACAAGCACCATACAAAACATGCTTTAACAAAAATAGTTTTTAAGATACATCAAGCAAACATGAGAGTACACAAATAATACTACTAAAACTAACATATCTAACAACAGATGAATGCAAAACATGAGCTAAATAAATGCAGCAGGCAAGTAGAGACTAAGAATACAACGTATTCCCATGAAAAAGTTGAGCGTGTCACTCTCCAATAAAAGAATGTTGGGGTCCAACAAAGTTTATTATGAAAGTAAAAACAAACTGAAATCAAAAGAAAAAGAAAACTGAAAACAAAAATAAAAGACGCTCCAAGTAAAACACATAAGATGCGGTCGAACAAAAATATAGTTTCACTAGAAGTGACCTGATAATTTGTTGATGAAGAAGGGGGTGCATTGGGCATCCCCAAGATTAGACGCTTGATTCTTCTTGGAATTTGCTTGGATGTAACACCGGGGCATCCCCAAGCTTAGGCTTTTCACTCTTCTTCTTCACATCCTATCATCCTCTTCTCTTGACCCTTGAAAACTTCCTTCACATCAAAATTCTCACAATCTTCATTAGCAACGTTAGTGCAATCGAAATAATAAATCCACATGGTTCAGTTTCAACACAATTATAACACTCAAAAACACATTAGCTACTTTCACAACTTATTTCAAAACACTTTTTCTCAAAAGAACACCAAAAGAAAGAGATTAAGATGCAAATGCGATAAATGGCAGAAATATGTCAAAACAGAACATCATGTAAAGATCGATTTTTTCAGAAATCTTATGTTGCTCAAATCAAAAAGTGGTATTCTAAGAAAAGTTGCGGAATTAGCTGAAGAATAAGCAAAAAACAATTCAGATCATTATGATCTTTCAGGATTTTATACGATATGTACGATGGACAGAAGAAATTTGTTTTCTGCGCAGAAATCCGAAAACCAACTCCAACTTTCCATTAGAGGCTTTACTTGGCTCAAACAAAAAACAAAAGAAAAGATACAACGGGGTTTCTAAGAAAATAGACAACACCCAGGTGCAAGCACACCAAAGAAAACAAAGGAAAACTTAATGAAAACATAGAAATAAAACGGGTTGTCTCCTGGTAGCGCTTTTCTTTAACGCCTTTCTACTAGGCATAAAAAGGAAACTCAAATGTTTTCAAGAGAAGGATTCAAATCAAGATTTGGAAATTATTTAATAATGCATTTTATTTTATCTAAGTGAGTTTCAGAGGCTCCGCTCTTAGTACTTTTAGGCTTACTATCTTCATCAAATAAATTCTCAGGAACAATCCAGTCAAAATTCTTTTTCTTGGGCTTCGTGCAGAGCTACTAATTTAAAGGGGATTGGTATTTTATCCTTGTTTTAATTATTAGATTTAGCTTTTTCTAGAGCACCAACAATGTCTACACATGAGCCAATTGCATTAAAACGATCAAAAACTTTTCTAGCTTCTATAGCAACGTCCCCAGATTCTTTAAGCATAGTTTCTAAGATGAAGTTTCTTTTCTCAACATCTTCAATGTTATTCAAGTTGAGGAACATATGTTGCATTATGGGATGGAGGTTATGAAACCTAGCTTTTAGCAAGTGAACTAAAGAAGATGCAGCAGTCTCGTAATTGGGAGAAAGTTCTACTATGGATTTTTCCTCAAAGTTATCATGCCTGCTAACATGATCAAAGAATTCTTCAAAAGTGTCCTTTCCAAGTATAGAACCACTTCCTACCGGCAAATCTTTCAAAGTGAACTTAGGGAACAACATGATGAGAAATTAAACTAAGAGCAGAAAAGCAAAAAATAACAACAAGCAAATAAATAACAGCTATGAAGTAAACTATTTTTTTTTTGTGTTTTTGATATAGAGAAGCAAACTAATTTTTTGTGTGTTTTTGATATAGAGAAATAAAAACAAGACAAAAATAAAAACAAGACAAACAACAAAATAAAGAGATTGAGAGTGAGAGACGCCCCTTGCCAGAAGACTTCTTCCTCCCCGGCAACAGCGCTAGAAAAATCCTTAATGCAGTTTGTTGGGAGCCCCAAGAGGAGGGTGTGATGAGCACAGCGGTAGGAGTTTTCCCCTTAGTTAAGAACCAGGGTTATCAATCCAGTAGGAGAAAGATAATCTTCGGAAGGTTTTTGCCACTTACGGTGGTGCTGGAGCTTTACAGGTGTCAGCAACAACGTGGAACCTACACACAACACAACCAAAATACTTTGCCCCAACGGTACAGTGAGGTTGTCAATCTCACCGGTCTTGCTGAAAACAAAGATTAGACGTATAGTGTGGAAAAACAGTGTATGCTTGCAGAAAGTAAAGAGAGCAGGAAATTGTTGTGGTTTGTTTAACAGTGTGGAAAATGGACCGGGGTTCATAGTTTCACTAGTGGTGTCTCTCCATAAAAGATAGCATGTTGGGTGAACAAATTACAGCTGGGCAATTGAAAAATAGAGGTTGCACCGTAGTGCACAATATGACATGAAGATTACTATGATATTTAGTGTGGGCATTACAACAAGATACATAGACCGACATCCATCTGCATCTATGACTAATAATCCACCCTCAGGTTATCATCCGAACCCCCTCAGGTATTAAGTTGCAAGCAACAGATAATTGCATTAAACAAAGTGTGTAATGTAAGCAATGATTATGCATGCGGGCTCTCTCACCGTTGTTTTCTCCCTAGTGGCAACAGCACATCCTACCCCTTCACGTTTCTGTCACTCGAGCAAGGCAACAAGGAGGCATGAACCCACTATCGATCATAAATACTCCCTCTTGGAGTCACTAGCAACTACTTGGCCGGAATAACCACTAGCAACGGAGAACATGAAAGATCACAAATAGCATATGCATATAAAGACTATAATCAACTTGGCATAAGGTCAATATTCATCGGATCCCAGCAAACACAGCATAGAGAGTTACATAAGATCAATCTCGATCATGATTGGCAGCTCATGAGATCTAAACATGGAGGTATATGAGGAGAAGACAACCATCTAGCTACAGCTACGAACCCATAGTCCAAGGATGAGCTACTCACGCATCACTCAAGAGGCAGGCATGGTGATGAAGAAGCCTCCGGTGATGATTTCCTCTCCGGCAGGGTGCCGGAAACAGCTTCAGAACCCCCCTGATCTGGGGTTGATGGTGACAGCGGCTACGGAACTTTTTCGGGGATTTTGATCAGGTGCCTAGGGTTTTCCACCCGGGGGCTTAAATAGGCGAAAGGGAAAAGGAGGTGGCGCTCCAGGGGGCACACACCTATAGCTGGCGCGGTTAGGGGGGCCGTGCCACCCTATGGTGTGGCCCCCCTGGTGCCCCTCTTCGGCTCCTCTTCGGTCTTCTGGATGCTTCCGGGGAAAATAGGACTTCCGGGCTTCGAATTTTCCAATTCCGAGAATATTTCCAGAACAACTTTTCTGAAACTAAAAAACAGCAGAAAACAGGGAACTGGCTCTATGGCATCTTGTTAATAGGTTAGTCTAGAAAATCGATAAAAATGACATAAAGAAGGGACAAAACATGTTGCAATTGGCATAATATGATCATGGAGCATCAGAAATATGGGATACGTTTATGACGTATCACCGCCCCCTCACCCTTTCTCTATCTCTCTCTCTCGATGTATTATATCCTAAGGAGACCCGAAACGCTAGCTCACCGGTGATTCTTCCTCGCAGTCGACTCAAAACTTCCCCCGACGAACTAAGTCACCCAGGAGGACCGCTGGCACCTCCTACTTCACCCCGAGCGCGCACGGAGGCCGGGATTGCTTGCACCGTTGGAATCGCGCCGCCTCCCTCATCTCCGGCAGCCGGCCACCTCCTCATGTTGCTGTCGTCTACTACCCCGCCTCGCTCTGCCCTCTGCTCCACCGGAATCACGGTGAGCTGCTGAGCATCTCGGTGCTCTCCGCCACCCCCCTCCACCTCTGGTTCGTCCCGACGCCGCGTACCGCCACCCACCGCCGCCCCAATGGTCGCTTCCCGTAACTCTGGTGTCCCTTTGGCCAACCTCTACCACGGCCAGCCTCACCGTTGTCTCCCGCACGCAGTGTAGTAGGCCGATTTGGTACTCGGCCGCGCAATCGTGCGATTACGCAACGACAGTGCCCGTGGGCCAGCTGCTCGTGCTGACGTCAGCATGACGTCATGTGGGGCCCAGCTGGCAGAATTTTATTCTTTTAAAATAAATTAGAAAAAGAAAAATCCCTGACATGTGGGTCCCTCCTGTTTAATAATTCTAGAAAATAATTAAAAATGTAAAATTAATAACTTTTAATCTGTAATTCAGAAAAATATAAATAATATACCAAATTGTTCAAAAAAATAAAACTCCACATGTTTATAACATTTTCAAACATGTTTGAATAATTTACATTTTGAAAATTATTTAATATTGTTTAAATCATTTAAAAATAGAGAAAATAATGTTTTATTCAATAAAATCGGAAACTTACAAGTTATATACCAAAATGCTCAAAATGACAAATGCAATTCATTTATGATGTTTTCAAACACATTTGAGAAATTAAAATTAGACACACTTTCAGAATTGCCCGAAGTGCCCTCTGAGGTCCATGTTGGGGCTAATTTCACTAAAAATGCATAATTGCCACGCGAACCCTAGCAACCCAACGAACATGTTTAGGGTTTTATTCAAGTGCATTAACTTGCTCATGCATACATATTGCGCATTGCATCGATGCCATGGTTGATTGTTGTTCTTGTTTCCGGTGTTGTTCCTCCTCGGTAGAATGCGACTCCGAAGTGAAGACCAGCAAATCCATCGATGAATACTTGATCTTAACTGACAAGTCAAGCACTTATTCCAGAAGATCTATTCTTTGGTTTTATTTTAACCAAGGCAAGCATAACCTCTTATCTGCTCATATATGTTTTCGAACGACATTTGATTCTCGTACTTTGCATTCGATTCCAAATTATTTGATGTCCGTAGATATAGTTCTCCTATATACTGCATTGCCTCAATATCCTGATCCACTCCTCCTAGCCGACATAGATTTGCTTGTGCGCACTGCCAGAGCCTTATATCTGCTTTGCTTAGCTTTACATGTTGGTTTGGCTCTGCTCCATCCGGTTGATGAATCAGAGCTGCGAGAACCTAGTGTGATATGATGACATGGAAAGTTGGGGGTTGTGTGGTTAACTTGATTAAGGCTTGGATGGGAGGCCACTTTGAAAGTGGTTGTTTGTCCTATACTTGCCAACCCTAGGATTAAGGTCTCGCCGCGGAAGCCAAGACTGAGCGTGCAACCACACGTGTGAGCCAATGAACCTCGCCCGACTAACTAACTTGTTTGGCCACATCCATGAGTCACGTAGTTTGCGATTTCCATCTGCGCGTGAGTCAGAAAACAATTTGGAGAAAACCTAAGACGTGACTGGGACAAGTGATGGGCATACACGGATCTTGATCCCGACTCACTGAACAGGTGCCGTCAGGAGGTGGCCAACTCCTGTTGACGGGGTGTCCCTGTTTGGGTTGACTCATGGATAGGGTCGAGCAAGGTAAAGGTCGGAGCCAACCACCCTCTGCCGCGTTCCATGGAAGAGTGTACATGCGGCGCTAAGAGTCGGAGGGTACATGTGGGTAAAGTGTATTTCCCTGCAGGCCAATCTTTTCGAAAAGCCGTGTCCACGGTTAAGGACAACTTGGTGGAAGACACGAGGTCATAGACAACTTGAACGTGACATAAAATATGTTGGCAATGACTGAGGGGTGCCTCCTCGGAGATGCCGACAGAGGTGATCCTTGTAGCATGTGAGATGCTAGGAAATGATGTTGGTGGATAGAAAAGATGATGATTATAGTAGTTGATTCGTTTCTCATCTGTTTTGAAAATACTCCATGTGACGTGCTATTCTTCCTCTATTTGGAAAACATATATTACTTTACGCAAATTAACCTTCATAAAACCCTTTTCCGAAATAGCATATATATAATAGGTTTAGTAATTCTTGTTGAGTACCTCCCGTACTCATGTTTGCTTAAATTTGGTTCAGGTTAAGTCTTACTCTAGTGGTGGTGATTTCAACGTGGAGATCGATGAGTAGTTCGGGGTTCCTAGGTAGCAGCCTGGAATCTATGGACTGGGACATCGCCTTATGTTGTGGCCTCTTAGGCCTTTTTGGTTCTTTTTTATTAGCAACATACTTTTCCTTCTGTTGTCTGATGTAATGTTGGGTCATGTGACCTCTGTTTGTAAAGCTATACTCTAGTAATACCTGTTTAACACAACTTTCATATCTAGAGTGATGCTTAGATCGGTTGTTGGTTTCGAGCTCATTGTTATACAATTTTGGCTATGCCTGCGTAGTTGTCGCAGTCGAGGGGTTGTGGAGCCGATGATCCATTTCCGAGCACACCTGCCAATGTGATTCGGCCTGGGGCTTGGTAACCCTAGTAACCCTCGATTGTTGTTGCACTTCTTGGACACATAACATCTCTGTATATCTTTGGTCATGTTCCTTCAGTTTCATATGACTCATGGACACTGTGATATGCATAGTTGGTTATGACTAGCATGGACACAAGGAGTAGTAGTACCGATGTTATCTGGCCTGCGTGCCGATGAATTCGGTCTACCTGTTGTTGTTTGTTACGGCCGGGGCTGGTAACCCCGAACCCCTTGTGGGTCCATGACTAGGAGCGCATAACAGTATGTATACCTCTGGATCCGGGGTCGCGACAAGTCATGGTATCAGAGCAGGACTGCCTGTAGGAAAACCTTACTGCTTGGTCGATGTTGAGTCTAGTGTTTGTGAAAACTATGTTGAAACTCCAAATGGATTATGAAAAATCTCTTTAGGATTCATTTTACTCCTTATCTGGTATCGCTCTAACTCTGGGTCAGCTTACCTGTTTTGGTTTGAAAAGGTTTTTCTCTTCTAGTCATTCAAAACCTAGGTGCCTTGTTTGGCAAGGACGTATTTTACCCAAGTTGACCTAGTATTATAGTTTCTAGAGTCATGTGTGTTCCATACTCCATTGTCTTTTGATTCAATAGGGAGATTTCCTTTCCATCATAATCTCTCAGAGTTGTTTGGATTCCACATTCTCATGTTCTAAAGTCTGAAATCCTGAACCTCGAGATTTCTTTTCATCCCGAATGTGTCCCCTGTCGTTTGCTGAAGTACTTTCGGAGCTATGTTTGGTTTCTGCAAGATACTTCGTGATCGCTACTCGTAGTGTCCGTAAGGCACTCATATAGTAGTTATTCCTTTTTCAATGTTTTAACCCTTGGACTTGAAACGAAGGCCCCAGAATGTGCTGAATTGCGATGGGTTGAATAATGTGGTTTATTAATCATCTGATGCTCACGCCATCAGTACAAGATGCTGACCTTTAACCCAAGTTTCATTCTGTTGACCCTGAGGAACATCTTCTACCTCAAGATGGCTAGGTAATCTCAACTCAAGTAGCCATAGGTTTTTTCTTGGAATCAAAAGGATCACGGCAAGAGTTTTCTTTATGATTCCCACATCTTCATCATCGATTCATCTATACCTCTCGTTTTAGCATGGGTTCTACAAATGAGCATTACCCTGTGCATTCATCGTGATCTCAGGGTTCTTTTGAGCACGTCCCTACTCTTTAGTTGCTTTCCAAACTCTATTTGTTGATTAGAGCACAAGTTCATAGGTGTGTTGGAGATCCAATGCATTTTCTATTGTGTTCCATCAGAACATTCCACCTTGGAAGTTGAGGAGTAACAAACTCCAGTTACTTGTTCATCTCTAGGACCAGGTCAAAGTTTTGTAATTCACAGATTAAAGAAGTTTCATCAGCTTCTATTCTGCTCCACCTTTGAGTGTCACACTCTTATACATCAAGAGGCCGTGTTGAGTTTCATGACCTTATTGATGAAGTGATGACCTCACATGTATTTACTCACCTTCCTCCAAGCTCGAATGCTCGAGAATGTTGGGTGTGCATTGATGTGTGCATCAGGTCTTCCTAGCAATTCTCACTGCTTTAAAAAATCTAAGAAACATTTGTATCCTTCTTAGCACTTTGGTCAACCAGTCTTTAATTGAAGTTGACTGTGCTACCAAATCTGATCATTCTAGTGCACCTTATTGGTCAGAGAGTTAGGTTCATGCCGAAGCTCTCATAACCATATCTTTTTGCCTTTAAAAGCAACACTCCTTTCGAACTCTGAGACATTTTGGTGGTTCGTGATATTCTGGTTGTCTTTCTAGAAGTATAACCAGGTTTGACACCTAACCGTGATGTCTAAACAAGGCAATTTGAAATGGTCCTTTCTCTAAGAAAACTATGCTGGATACCCTCGATTAGTTGGTTGAGCTTAAAAAACAACTTGGAGAGTTGAAAGACATGAGCTCGTCCTAACTTGTTCCTTCGCAACGGGGTTTCTAGTTCTCATCCTATTGAAGCATGCTAGTATCTCTTTAATGGACATGCTATCATTCTACCCTTGATTTGATTTGGGCTATCGTCAAACCAATATCAGATCCAAGGACTATCTTGATGGTGTTTTCACACATGGTGTTTTGCCTAGGTACACCTTCATGTCCTTTAGTCTCCCCAACATCTTGTGTTGTTCATGTGTCATATGAGCCCCCTGCTTGGAGTATCTTAATGAGCATGTTGTCGAGCCCATCGATGACATTTGTATCTTCTCCAAGATTGCAAGATGTTGATGTTGAACAATTGGCACTAATGTTGGAAACTTTTGAGAACCATCTTTGTGTCATCACGAAGCTTGTGTTCTATATGTTTGAAGTGACTCACTCCGACTCATGTGCTTATATTGAAAGTTGTTGCCATGGATCCAAGTATAGTTATCTTGTTCCTTCGGAAATAATCTCCAGTCGGTCATGCATGTGTGGACTATTCTGGATTTGGATGGTTGATACCTCTATCTCCCTAAGAAGTTTGCGTCCACACCAAGCCACTGATTGATTTCTCATAGAAGAGAACAAGTCCAAGAACTCCGTTATCTTCTTAATTATCTTCCCAACAAGGACTTCGATGTGTTTCGTTGAAAGTAATTCATGTAGGTGCAGCCATCTTTGGAAAGTTGCTAATACATGAGGTCTGCAATCTCGTTCATCTTTTGAGCTTGACATCAGTCCATATCTTGAGAATCTAACAAAGGTATCTTGTTTGTAACCGGTGCAACCTCTTCGATCAAACATAATGAGTCTGAATTATAGACACTAACCAGAGCTGAATCTCAAGCAACAACGATGGTTGGTGTTTCCTCAGGGTCCTTAATTAGGTCCATTTAAAAATTCGGCACGGTTGATGTTGTGGTTGACACAATTAGTCGGAAGGCCTAACGTCATATCTTTTTGAATCAGGAAGAACAACCACTCCCCATGAGGATTCTTGGGTGACTCGTTCTAGAAGTTGCCTCGCGGTTCTTCTAATCCGAAGATCAACTTTCACTTGATGACCTATAGAAGGATTGTCATAAGCTTGATATGGGTATCTAGAACATCAAGGAGAACTTGGAACTTGACATGTCCAATGTCTCCCTGTCAATTTTCCAAACCTTTCTTTCAGTGGAGAACAAGTTCATCGTGAGAAACATCTTATGGTGACCTTTAACCGCCTCTGAACAATTCTCCTTTGCTGTTGATTGTGTTTGAAGTTATAATCAACTCACACGATGTGTGAATTTGTCAGTCACTTAAGCCCTGGAGTCTTAACCATGTGGTAAACATATTGCTACGTCCAAACCACAATAGGAAAGATATTCCTTATTTCTTTCGGTGTTACAATTCCCGTTGGTTATTCATCTTTGTGGTGTGACCAAGAATTGCTCCTTCATTAGGGTGTTACAACATCTTTTGGTTACTCATCTTGCAGTGTGAAGTAACACCACTTTCCACAAAGGTTTAGACAAACTTTGATAGAATGAATGAAAGTTTCCTCATCTTCTATATCCACTCCGAAGAGTGAAGATGATTCTGTATCCAAACTTTTTCAGGACGCATATTCCCAATGTGTTCTCAAGTTCTTCCTCGTCTTTGGATATTATGTCGTGGTATCCAAGAAATTCCTTACCATCTTGGTATTCTGTTTGAAGAAAACTCGGTGTCACAAGTTATTCAACCTTTCTTTTCCAAAAGGATTTAAGGTCTTGTGGAAACTTCATATTCTAAATCCTTTCAAGACCAATCGTCAACAATCTTGAAACTTTCTCCTATTCCCTCCATTATCTTGATGTGTTTCATGCATGTTAACTCAAAAAGTTCTTTATGAACATTCTTGTCGTGCGTTATCCATGAAATACTCAATCTTCATAAAGATCAATTCCTAAGAGTGTTCCCTCTTACCTAAGGTGTATCCGTTCAATACTTCACGATGATGCGGATCAACCTCTTCACGAAGAGAATCGTAAGGTTCGAGAAGATCATTCCAAACTGGTGTTCCTTCTTTCTTTCTCCTTCGGGAATCTCGGGACGAGATTCTTGTAAGGGGGGTAGATTTGTAACATCCCGATTTTGCTAAAATAGGGTGTGTGGTGTTGTGTTCATATCATAGCATGCATGTAAAATTTGAACCAAGTTTGAATTTGATTTTTAATAAAACTTTCCCAAAAATCACTTAAATTGATCAATGAAAAATTGATTTCAAGACAATTTCAACTTTCGAAAACCAAAACATGTTGAGGTTGGAAATTTGATAAGGTTTTCAAATCTTATTTTTGCCAATTTTTATTCTTGCAAAAAGGCCCTGAAAACATGGTTTTTACTTCTATTTCCTATGGAGAAGGACCTCTTCGCAAAAATTAGAAAGTTTGGGGGTTTTCGAATTTTTGCTTTCTTCTCCGGGTAGGCAGGCAACTACCTGCGTGTCCGCCGGCGAGGCCGTCGTACAGGCAACTGCCTGTGCCCCTGCTCGGGTGGATAGACGAGGACGTCGTCCTCACTCTCCTATCTCTCTGCCTCACCCGCCCCCTCACCTTGTCTCTCTCTCTCTGTATTATATCCTGAGGAGACCCAAAACCCTAGCTCGCTGGTGATTCTTCCTCTCCGTCTACACAAAACTTTCCATGACGAATTGAACCACTCAGGAGGACCACTGACACGTCCCCTGTCACCTCGAGCGCGCACGGAAGCCGGGATGGCTGGCACCTTCAGAATCACGCCGTCTCCCTCATCTTTGGCTATCGGCCACCTCCTCATGTCGCCATCGTCTCCAACCCCGCCTCGCCCTGCCCTCTGCTCCACCGGAATCACGGTGAGCTCCTGAGCATCTCGGTGCTCTCTGCCATCCCCTCCCTCTCTAGTTCATCCTGGCGCCGCGCACCGCCACCCACCACCGCCCCAACGGTCACCTCCGAAAACTCTGGTGGCCATTTGGCCAACCTCCGCCACGCCCAGCCTCACTTTTGCCTCCCCCACACAGTGCAGCAGGCCGATTTGGTACTTGGCCGCGCAACCGTGTGATTGCGCAACGGCAGTGCCCGCCGGCCAGCTGCAAGAGTCGTGCTGACGTCTGACGTCACGCGGGGCCCAGCTAGCAGAAGTTTATTCTTTTAAAATAAATTAGAAAAAGAAAAATCCCTGACATGTGGGTCCCTCCTGTTTAATAATTCTAGAAAATAATTAAAATTGTAAAATTAATAACTTTTAACCTGTAATTCAGAAAAATATAAATAATATACCACAGCTGTTCAGAAAAATAAATTATACATGTTTATAAAATTTTCAAACATGTTTGAATAATTTGAATTTTTACAATTTTTTAACATTTTTTAAATCATTTAAAAATAAAGAAAATAATGTTTTATTTAATAAAATCAGAAACTTACAAGTTATATACCAAAATGCTAAAAATGACAAATGAAATTCATTTAGGATATTTTCAAACTCATTTGAGCAATTAAAATTAGACACACTTTCAGAATTACGCGAAGTGCCCTCTGAGGTCCATTTCGATGCTAATTTCACTAAAAATGCATAATTGCCACGTGAACCCTAGCAACCCAATGAACATGTTTAGGGCTTTATTTTAGTGCATTAAATTTCTCACGCGTACATATTGAGAATTGCATCGATGCCATGTTTGATTGTTGTTCTTCTTTTCGGTGTTGTTCCTCCTCGGTAGAATGCGACTCCGAAGTGAAGACGAGCAAATTCATCGGCGAATACTTGATCTTAACCGACAAGTCAAGCACTTATTCCAGAAGATCTATTCTTTGGTTTTCTTAAAACCAAGGCAAGAATAACCTCTTATCTAGTCATATATGTTTTCAAACGATATAGTTCCCAAACTTCGTCTTGAGCATGTGCTCGAGGTTTGCCGGGCCAGCAGTCACGGCGACGACGGTGAGGCCTAACACCTTGAAAAACAAGGTATCAGTTGAGCTGTTTTGCATGACGCGGGTGTACCACTCAAGGAAGAATTCCCGGTTCTTGACGAAGTGCGGCATAGTGCCCAGGATGGGGTACAACTTGAGGCCAAGGGCGCGAGGTTAATTCGGGTCCGGCCGCCGGCAGAGAAAGTAGAGGACAGGTAGGAGAGGGAGGAGGAGGAGAAGGGGAGAGGATGAGGTCAAGGAGAGTTCCATGGTGAGTCATGGAAGTGTTATGGGATCACTGTGCTTGTGATAAGAGGCCAAGGATTTTGGGTCCCTTTTGACTCATCGACGGAATGGAGGCTTTTCCGGTTCAATTATTTATGGTGCTTTTTGGAGAAATTATTTATTTATTTATTTATGGGGCTTGTTAGCCAGCGGTCAGACCGACCGGTAGTGAAAAAAATATGTGTTTTATTTCACCATCCGAAAAAAATCTTGACCTACATTGCATAAAAAAATAAACTATTGCAATAAATCGCCGATACATTCTTTCATAAGATGTTACAACTAATGCAAAAAAGAATCCATAGTATTTCGAGAAAGTCAGGGAGAATTCCATGGTGAGTGGTGTCGGTGCTTTCGATCACTCTACTTGCGATAAGAGGTCAAGGCTTTTTGGTTCCTTTTCTACAGTCGATGGACTCGATGAAAATAAATTTACTTTCAATTTAATTACTTAATCAGTTGGATTATTTTGTGGGGTTGCCTACTCCTCCGTTCACCAAAGGGTGAGAGGATGAGGTCAATGAGGAGTTCCACGGTGAGTGATCGCAGTTATCTTGGATCATTGCGCTTGTGATAAGAGGCCAAGGATTTTGGTTTCTTTTGACTCCATCGATGAAATGAGTCTTTTCCGGTTAAATATTGAATGTCTCGATTTACTATTTACCATCTAAATTGCTATGATGAGTAGTCGTCATCTTCAATTATTTATGGGGCTTGTTAGCTATTAGTCGGCCGATTGGTGGGGGAAAATATGTCGTTTTTTCCAACGTCCGTTCGACCATCTAGGGCGATCTCATCCGCGTTTTGCAAGAAAAATCTTACCCCATGTGGTAAAAAAACTAAGGTAATAAATCGCCGCAACATTCTTTCCGAAGATGTTGCAAAAAACAAAAAAAATAGCAACATTTGTAAAAACTACTATAACGAAAGGTTGGTTGTGTAACAAATTCTCTCAAGTTTTTATAGAAATATTCTACAACCGTTTAAAAATGTTTGGCAGCATCTCGAAAAAGTAATGCAACAAAAAGGTGGCTACTTAACATTTCTGGAAGATGTTACATAAAGACCTGCAACATTTTGAAAATAGAAATTCACCAAAACAAACATGTGTTTACGGTAGCATTTCTGAATCACACATGCAACATCAAAAAATATGAGAAAACACAATCTTGTAGGAAAACTATAAATCTTAAAGTGACTCGTGTGTGCTTTCACAACAAAATGATGCGAGTATGTTACAATTTGAACGCAAATATGCAATATAGAACATGGACACCGGGCTCGTCCTTGCGTAGTACCCAAAGTTCTTCATGAGTACGTTCTTGTGGTTTGTTGGGTCGAAAATGACGTTGACACCAATGAGTCCAAACACCTTCAAAGACATGGTGTGATTTGGGTTGTCATGCATGACTCTAGTGCACCACTCGAGGAAGCGGTCCTCGTTCTTGAGGAAGTGCGGCAAAATACCGATACGTTGCAAACGTATCTATAATTTTTGATGCTCCATGCTTTT
The DNA here is from genome assembly GCA_028641055.1 of Alopecurus myosuroides. Taxonomy (NCBI): domain Eukaryota; kingdom Viridiplantae; phylum Streptophyta; class Magnoliopsida; order Poales; family Poaceae; genus Alopecurus; species Alopecurus myosuroides. The sequence goes on from JAPCYS010002982.1 coordinate 94,399, forward strand.
TTCTACCCAATACATTTTTGTTTTCCGCGTGTTTTCTATCGGTTTCCTTTGTTTTCTGAATATTTTCATTGACTAGCCTATTAACAAGATGCCCCAGGCCAGTTGTTGTTTTCTGTTGTTTTTCTCTTTCAGAAAAGTTATTAAGCAAATATTCTCGGAAAGGGTTGAAAATCCACGGAGATCAATTTTTACCCGGAATAGAAACGAAGCCCAAAGAAGATCCGGAGGGGGGCAGGGTGGTGTCAGGTGCGGCCCCAACCTAGGCTGCGCCTGGTGGGCCCCTGGGCGCCCTGGCCACCGCCTCTCGATGCCTCTTCGCCTATAAATTGCCATTAACCCTAAAAATGTCGGGGGCGGAGTTATTTTCCATGAAACATACAGAGAGGCATCGTCACCTCGAAAGTACAATCTAGGGCTTCTGGAGCCCTGTTCCGGCACCCTGCCGTAGAGCGGAATCGTCATCAGAGGCGTCTACATCGACATGATCACCTCCAGAGAGATGCGTGAGTAGTTCATCTCAGGACTACGGGTCCATAGCAGTAGCTAGATGGTTGTTCTCTCCCCTATGCCTCCATGTACAAAGTCTCATGAGCTTCCTCACGTGATCGAGACCACCATTATGTAATTGTGCATGTTATGTTTGTTGGGATCCGATGAAACATGAGATTTTGATTATTTTGTTCATGTCAATCTGAGATACTTCACTTATATTCGTAGAGAGTTTTAATATAGTCTTGCAATGCTCTCCGGTGTTTATGATTACCTTGGCCACATAGTTGGTTTCACCTCCAAGAGATGGTTTATATGATGGATGGTAGGTTCATGGCCCCCTTACATATGTGCTCGAGTGACATAAACATGACGGATGGGGGATGTGATGTTGCTACTAGGGAGAAAATAGCGGTGGTCGTGTCTACATACGAGGACCAATGCTTATATTACGTATTGTTCTTAATGTATTTGTCTGTTGCATACAAAGCAATCACTTTGTTGCTGCAACTTAATACCAGAGAGATTTGCTGGATAGCTTTTTTGAGGTGGACTTTTAGATATGGATGCATGTTGGATAGCGGTCCATATGTCTTGACATAATGCCTACAATTTTAGAATCCGATGAACTATATCTTGTCATTATAGTATTGTTATACTTTCATGATTTGTCAATTGCCCAGCTGTAATTTGTTCACCAAACATGTTTGTTTTCTTTGGAGAGACATCACTAGTGAAACTATGGCCCCCGGTCCTGTTTTCCTCATATTTGCAACATTATTTTAAGCACGTTCATAATTGCTTCCTTGTTATTCTATTTTTTACTTTTATTACTTTTCAAAACTCTATACGTTTAATTCTCTAGTTTTCAGCAAGACCGGAAGATTGAGAACTTTCCGGAAAGTTGGGGCAAAAGAGAGTTTGTGTTTGTGTGTAGGTTCCATGCTTGTTGACGCGTCAGACAATAAGCAATCTTCTCCAAGACTACAAAGTCCTACTGGTTCAATAAACCCTGGTTTCTTAATTGGGGGAAAATTTCCGCTATACTACATCATACCTTCCGCTTGGGGTCTCCCAACGAGCGTGTGATCACGTCAGCATCAAGTACCAATGATAGGGGTACACCTTGAGCCCATGGGAGCGAGGTTGCTTCTTCGGGTCTTGGCGTAGGCAAACAAAGCGTAGGAGGAGTGGAAGGGGGATGTTGGGGGGATTGCCCACCAATCAAGCTAATTACAAGATGAGGACAATACTAAGAAGAATGACCAGCTGGCTTGCTGCATTACCAGGTGGCTACACTATGGCGGCTGGGCCTGGCCAGCTGACCCTAGCCGGCTGATGACTTCAGCCGGACTATTCTGACAAGCACGGACGGTATGGGCTAAAAGGCGACAAGACATCACACACAATGTCAACTACGTGTTTCTACTGGAGGAGTACGCGGCCGTGCCCTTAAACTTTGCCCCCCCTGCGTCATGGTTAGTTGTCCTTCTGCCTTTTCCCATCGTGTACAATGCTGACGCGCTTAGAAGGAAGTACACTGTGTATGACCGATAGTGGGTCCCAGCCGGCTGGCCGTACAGCCGGCCCTGCCTATCAGCTGCAAGACTGCCAGCTCCTATATAAGGCAGTCCGGGCCTCTGTTAGCAGTGCGAATTCACTTAGAAGATACAGCTCCAGGAGCATTCTGTAACACCATATACACCACCACATAGTTCATCCTTGTGGGAGTAAGGACCTCACAAGGTTGAGGTCCTGAACCTGGGTACATCGTGTCTCCTTCACTATTGATTCTCTATCCCGCACAGACACTGATGTTTGCGCCCTGTGTCCCTTTAGTAAACTCCATTGTTAATGCAATGGTGCTGCCGTGCATGATATCACGACAGTTGGCGCCCATCGTAGGGCATACATATGCGTCAGGAGTCTCATTCCGCACGGGACCCCGCCCGACTAGAGTTTTGCTTCGTGCAGGACTTCCAGACGGCTCCAGCTGGCGCGCCTCCGGCCTCGTCATGACGTTCGGCGCCTTTGACTGTGTCCTCAACAACTCCGAATGCTTCATGGAGGAGGAGCCCATCCCTACAGGCGTATCCATCGTCTCCTTCGGCAAGCATCGTGTCTACATTGTCGTTGTCCCCGAGTACCCTGTTGCGGTGCTTGTTTGCTCAGACTGTATCCCTAAGGAGGCAGCCAGTTGCGAAAGCAGCGCCGAGCCCCGCATCTTCGCGGAAACCATGGTCATCATCGACGCCGGCACCAGCCAGCAGCCGGACGGCCCTAGTAGAAGCGAGATCGCCAAAGGACTGCACGTGCCCATCGCCCCAACACCGACCCGGCGAAGGCGGCGGAACAGGTGGAGAAGACACGCCTCCAGCTCCTGCACAAGGCGGAGGAGGTGGCGGCCAAGCAGCGCCAAGTGGAGGCTACTATCCGCGAGTACAACGTTGCCCACAGCTTCACTCTAGCGCCGAACGCGCCCAACCGGAGAGAGGAGGTGCGTCGTCGAGGCGGCAACCTCAACGACGAGATGAACCAAGGGGGGCACGCAGCTCTGCCTATGCCCAGATGGCCGGTGTACAGCACCACGACGAACAACATGAGGGCGGCCCATGCGGCCGCGCAAGAACTAACTAGCCTAGTGGGGGAGGAGCTACGCTACCAGCAGCAACACCTCCAAGACCTCGTAAGGGCCACCAACGTACAGCAGGCGGCATACGACGCTTCCACCACACGCTCAGGCGGCCAATTAAGGAGGATATGGTGGATCTCATGGCAGCCAGCAGGCCTCTACACCGAACCACCATCGCAGCGCCAACCGGCACCCGGCCGCAGGAAGACACTACGAGCGCAGCGTAAACTCCGTCCATCGGGCCAAACCACGCGCTCCAACGGCCGCAGGCGGCGGCCGGCACAAAGACCAAGGTGAGATGCGACACCAGCCGGCCGTGCAGGCCAGCCGGGCTAACATATCGCCTCCACCGCTTGTTCAAGTGAACCAGCCCCAAGAGCCCGAGCTGGCCAACCTTCGAGGCGGCGTTCAAGGACGCCTAGGACCTCGGCCCCGCGGTCAACCATGACCTCCACGGCCACGTCGATAGTCTCAGGCTCTCCCAGGAGATAGAAGACGAGATGGCAGACGGCCCCGTGTGCCTAGGTCCACGCATCAAGGGAGGTCCCTTCCCGCCAAGATTCTCGCTCCCCCGCGACACCACCAAGTACAGCGGTTCCACCAACCGGAGGACTGCCTGACCAATTACGTCACCGTTGTCTCTATCGCAGGCTGCAACAATAGGGTGGCAGTCCGGTACGCATCCCTCATGCTCCAGGGACCGGCTTGGGCCTAGCTTAACAACCTCCCAGCCGGCAGCGTCAATTCCTGGCTGAACTTCGAGGAGGTCTTCGCCTACAACTTCCCTAGAACCTACCAGCGCCCGGGCCGATCGCAGAAGCTGGCCCAGTGCGTCCAAGGATAAAAAGGAGACGGATCGCAAGTACCTCACGAGGCGGACTACCCTCCGCAACACCTGCGAGGGAATTGACGAGAAGACCGCCATCGGACACTCGCAACCGGATGCCGGGAGGGCACCATGTTGAAGCACTCCTGACCATTACGGAAAAGTACGCGACAGCCGACGTGGCTATGAAGGTGACCATCCGCTGGACAAGTCCGGCCAGCTCATCAACGTCGCGCCCACCCAGAAGGACACAGCCGGCCCAAGCGTCCCAGGCAGCAAGCCCAACTGGAACGACTGCAACTACAACCAAGGCGGCAATAAGCATGACAACCGGAAGAGAGGGGGTGGCCAACTGACCAACGGGCGATATGACAGATGGCTCGTCGCAGCAGCAGACGGTGGAAAGGCGGGTGGCTCAGGCGGAAACCGCTACCCCAGGCAACAGAACGATGACCGCCCGTGGTAGAAGCCAAAGTACACCTTCGAGTAGATGCTCGACTGCCCCTACAAGTATCACAGTGCACCTGACAAGCTAGCCACTCACACCACCCAGCAGGGTAGCTAGATGACCCGCTTGACTAAGGGCGAAGGCATGCCGCCTCTGCCAGCCACAAACCCTCAAGGCGGCAACCGCTACGACCCACAAGGTAGCTGGTAGGCTGATACAGCCGGCGGACGGATTTATTTTTGGCAAAACATACAGAGAGGCGCCGTCACCTCGAAAGTCCAATCTACGGCTTCTGCAATCCTACTCCAGCACCCTGCCGGAGAGGGGGGTCGTCACCGGAGGCCTCTACATCGCCATGATCGTCTACGGAGAGATGCGTGAGTTGTTCATCTCGGGACTACGGTTCCATAGCAGTAGCTAGATGGTTGTTCTCTCCCCTATGCCTCCATGTTTGGAGTCTCGTGAGCTGTGTAACATGATCGAGACCACCATTATGTAATTGTGCATGTTGTGTTTGCTGGGATCCGATGAACCATGAGATTATTATTACTTTGTTCATGTCAATCTAAGATGCTTCACTTATATTTGTAGAGACTTTTAATCTTGTCTTGAAATGCTCTCCGGTGTTTATGATTACCATGGCGGTGGCGGCGCCACGATCGGGCCGCCGCACACCGGCACTGCCAGTCGCCGATCTGCACGGCACCACCCTCGGCCTGCCTCGCCCCCGCGAGATCTCCCCTCGGAGAGGCACGAAGCGCCGGGAACTCAACCAAACGCATCTCCCACTCCTTCGACGACCTCGCCGGCGCACACCCCCGTGCGGGCTCCTCCAATGCCCCCCGCCTCGTAGCACACTCCTTCTCCACCACTCGTGGACCCAACGCCGCCGAGATGAACTCGCCCAACGTTAGCTCCTCCCTAGGAGATCCAGCCCGTGACCCCTCCGCCTCCGAAGACGAGCACGAGCCCGCGAGCTCCGCATCCTCCTCCTCCCGGGCCCTCGCCGCAGGAGGTACCAACGCCGCCTCCTTGCGCGCACACGGCGAACAGAGCGAATCTCCCTTGGCGTCGCCCGAGCGCACCGGTCGCCTCTTTGTCGGACACATCCAACTTGTTTAGATGTCATGCGCACGCCTTTGTCTGGACGAGATTCCCCCAAGAGAGACTCTAATTAAGGATGTCTCCGTTCAAAAATCGCATAGTGAGGTCCATAAAACTAAACTTGGCAGAGACAGGCTTTTTGGAACGAATTTGGAAAACATATTTATTTAGATTTTTTTAGAACCACATGTTTTTTAGATTTTTTTTAGGGTAAACAAGTTTTTTAGATAAAAATGAAAACCATATGTGTTAACGAATTCGTCGGTGGCCGATCCATTTAGCGTGGCTTGAAACGAAACACTATTCTGGGCTGCAAGCCTGCAACTGTAACTAGAGCCGGACAATCCCGGCCCAAAATAACTGAAGACCGGTACCACATATGCTCCCAAAATGTATGAAGCTGGATGGGTCATAGGCAGGGCTGATCGATCACTGCGCTCCGTTCTGGTTAGCCTCAGGCTTGAAGCCTGTCATCGTCAACTTTGTAAGCTTTGCAAAAGAAAGAAAAAAAAATGTTGAGAGTTCAGAGTACCCTTCCTGTTATTCGAAAGATCATTCCAAAAGAGACGGCGAAAACAATCATCTCAGCTAGCTAGTGTCTTGCAGGAGGCACCGAGACGGCTTTTGCAGATAAATATCGATCATCTGCGTACGCGATATATGTCTCAGTGTCTCGTGGAAGGAGGCAAAACTCCATAGCCCCTACTACCGGAGGTCTGGAGCCACCACAAATGTTGTTTATCCACGGGGTGGAGGCCATCAAGTCGAATGCAGGAGCGATCATGCGTGAGATACGTGCTTGCGTAACCACGCAATATATACACACACTGACTGTATCTGTATGTGTTTATATATTGCCAATCATAGGAACGCGCGGGCAAAGTAAAGCGATCATAGCATTCGATCGGTCGTTCTCTCCGCAGTTAATTAAACCCGATTCGGAGCTGTAGCTAGTCATTCGCCACTACTCGCGCGCTGCCCGGCGGTGCCTATCCATAATCCTCGATCACACTCCACGTATAAAGATGGAGACCCATATAACATGCTAATTACACGGTGTGTTGTTATCCAAGCGTCTACGATGTGTTGTTATCCGTTTATGCACCGCTGATGATTGGATCCTTCAGATGGGGGTTTGGTCTGATTACCAACTCTCTGAATTATTCGATCTCTTGCAGAAGTGTTCTAGACGGTTGCAGTATGTTTGCCTCAAGACACGTGGACGAAGCACTTGCGGACTACGTTCATGATTTATCCATCGACCGCTCGAAGTAGACTGGTAGACCGACTGGATCCAGCCTTAAATATTCAGATTTGCTCTGTTTACGCCCTTCAAAGGAGAACTCGGATTATTTTGAAGTTCAGTGCACAAGATGAAGCCAAATCCAGCTTCTCCCTTGTGAAGCAAACGAAGAAAAAAAAGGCGCATAAAGGTATCGCCACAATCGGCAAAAGGCTAATCCCAGCTAGATGGATATCTGTGCGATGCATCTGAACATGCACGCACGCACCCCTGTTCACGGCTCCATACTTCCTTTCGTCCCAAACACCCCCAATGCAGCAAGATACTTTGACGTCCCCCACGAGCAAAACTGACAGAGAATGCCTTAGTTGGACAGTTACCAACTCAAAAATGAAGGCACGTTTGTATACCGTAATCGTACAAACCAGCTACACATGCATGCATGTACAGTGCGGCTTAGCACAAAAGAGCCATCCGGGAGCTTCGACTAAGTTTGGAAAACAGGTAACACACTCTTTCTCAATTTTATCTAGTACTTCTTTTCACGCTCTCTGATCAGATCATAGGCAGTACTAGCTTTGCAACCGCAAAAGCTTCTCCAAAGGCAGCAGCATAACCAACACCTGATCTTACCCGGCCTATATGAGGTGAACCGAGCTGAGACTCGAGAGTTCAGATATGGTCTCTTTTGATGCATCCGGGGTAAACACCCGTTGGCCGTTGCACACCTAGCCAGACAAACCATCAAATCGGTACTAAAATATGGGGCCAATATAGATCGCACTCACTCAGGTCTCCCGCCTTTTTCCTGGGGTTTCGGTTTTGGAGATGTAGCTTTCCCGCGGCCGCTACATTGCACCGTGTATTTTCTTGTGGCGACGGTTGCGCCCGTTCATGGAATGTAATGCGTATGGCAGATGCACTAGTGTAGTCCACGAATTCAGCATACGAACTCCTGAAACATAATGCTCTCGCCTTTACTGTAAAGCACGAGAGCGACGCTCAACGGAAATGGCACGGCGACCTCGCTCGAAATCCGTCGAGCTCTCTTTCTAGGACGGGATTTGCAACGTCACAGCTTTGTAGAGAAACAACTTAATCATCCGTAAATTTTCGGATGGAAACTCCAACAAATTAGGGAGATTTAACAACAAGAAAGTACAAAGTATGTACGAAGAACAGAGCATGCCTTGAGAGGAAGCTAATTTTCCTCGTGTTGAGCTGGTTTGTTACATGTGTGTTTTCTCTGTTATTATTGGGCGGGCTGTAGCCTTGGGAGAGTAACAAATAGTGCTGGATAGTGCAAATCGACGAGAGCAGGGTGGTTTCAAAACAGTGAACTCTTTTTTTTTTCAACATAGAATATACTAATATTGCATAGATATCCACGACATCTCTACCAACAAGACAACAAAATGAAAGAATACATCTATGGTGCACACAGTAATAAAATAGTAAAAAAATAAAAATAAAAAACCTATCACGGTGATCAATCACTCGTAGTAGCAACACTCTAACCACCACCAAAGACAACACCTGGATTGTAAAAGATTTTCTCCAAAATAAACGCTTCTAAGAAGGAAATAATGCATAAGTGTTGTCATCACTCGTTCGAAAATTTTAGGTTCTCACCCCGTAAAAAGTTCAAGTTCCCAAACCAACGGATTCAACAAGGTCTTACCAGGTACGACCAATTAATAAATACCAGACCTATGGTTTTCACCCTTTAAACCACTACTCGATACTCGAAGATCACCACCAAACTGAAGTGTCCCAGTGCTGCCGCCCGAACTTGTCGAGGCCGCTACTTCAAATAATCAATCACCAGACTCACTGCCACGCCGTGTGTGGTTGGGACACATGAAAATTCCTACAGCCAAACCCGCAGAGCAGCCCATGAAACAATGTTTTCTTTGCATCCAGGATCCCGCTTCCGCCGTTACCTTATGGTCTTCCAATGGAATTCGTCCTCACATTTCCCCCTTCTGCCAACTCCATGAAAATCGCAACTTCGACATGTCCTATGATGTCAGCTAAAAAAACAGACCTTCTCAGCATGTCCCCTCAAAGCCCCATGGGCTGATGTTTGTGGGTGCGTTTGACCAGATCACCTCCAATCCAGGGTCCAAGACCACTTTACCAATCCTTGAAGACATTCAGTGGAGAAATCCGGAACTCGGCGGTGGCCTGATCGGCGAGTGGTAGCAGTAGAACGGAGAGTCGGACGGAAGAGGACCGCGAGGGCCTCCATACCTCCTTTATTGCATGGAAGGGGAGTAGGGGACACCGCATGAGAGGATCTCCATCGCCCATCCACCTACCACATCGGGTGAGATCAACGACCCAAGAAGAGACCGACAGAAGTCGCCGACATGCCGACCCTAGCCCGAACCTCCATCAGCTATCGACGCGGTGGATGATAATCAGAAACAAAGTACAAGAACATCTTGCACTTTTGTTCTTGGAAGAACCCTTGGTTATGGAATTGTGGTTTACTTTTTTGCACTATTTTCTACTCCTTCTTAGCAGCTCCGTCTCATGCCTTGTGCATTTGCTATCATCTTGAACTTCTAGTTCCAACTTGTTTTTGCCATTTCTTATTTCTGAATAGGCGCTTTGGGTTCTGTTGATCCCATAGTTCTACCATTTTGTTTTCAATTTGCACCATATAATGTTGGACTCGTTTGTTTTGTTATCTCTTGTGGTAATGGAATCAAGCTTCCCCTTGCAGAGAAGCGTTGGAAAAAAAAAGTACACACAAATTCTGATGTGTACAAAGTACTCTATAATAAATACGGCTCTTGTTCCCCCTTGTGGGGAGTTCTTACATGCAGTAGCGGACCCAAGAACAGTTTATAGCATGGTAAAAGTTGTTAATTAAAATGCTTGGGATGCTTTTTTTTTCTTCTGTAAGATAGCCTTGAAAATACACTGCGTAGGACGACCGGAAGCCCGGGCAGTAGGGGCACCGGATCCGCTACTGCTTACATTCATTTTCTTAGGATAAGTGTGTAGGCGAAACCCCTAGATAAATTAGGAATCTAAAATTAGTGTCCATGTGGAACTGAATCTAGTACTGAAGTTGTACATTGATTATGCGACTTCCCTCGTGGTCATAAAGGTAGTGTCACAAAACTCTTTCACCTTTCAGAATTTGTATTTGAGAATGTTCGGTAGTTGTCTTACATTTGGACATGGTGCGTTGATGCGTGTAAAACATGCGCATCTTTATCTATATTTAAACCGCATCTTTGTCATGAAAATGATGAGATATTTACTCTACACCTGCCACTAACTATTAATGTGCAAATCATTTTGTAAATCCGCTTGTGATTGTGTTACCTCTAGTTTTGGACGAGGAATAAAGCATTTGTGAAATCTCCAAGTCAATATACTCTCGCAGAGGCACTTGACGGGCACGGGGTATAGTGACGTGCGACCATACCAGGCACCGTAACAAGCACTGTTGAGACCATCAGATCGAACCGAGCTAAAGTCATCAAAGATCTTGGAGCTGATTCGCGATGGAAGGCACTCAAAAATCTAGTTTCGTCTACTGCCAATATAAAAGGGAGAGTGAACAGACACCAGAGAGGAGGTCATCATCATTAATCGCTCCCACGAAGTGCTGCCACATCACCACTCAATCCCCATATCCATCTTCATGACTATCCTACTTTGTATTCTAGATCTCATCATGGTTGGCAACATGGTAAGAATTATTACTATTTTATATACAAGTAATTTTTATACAATGTTTTTCATTGATGATATGATAGCGATGTGTGAGAACTACACTCAGGATGAGGGGTTGAGGCCTAAACTTGCAGCTATGCGCACCATTTTTTCCATGGGATATTTTTTTAACGAGTACAATATGTTATATTTGTATGCTTTGTGTCAATGCCTTGCTCCTAGTACTTGCCAGGTACCCAAAACTCTGAAGAGTGATCAAGGTAGAGGTACGATAAGAGAAGAATGAATGGATGGTGGTGAAACAGTGTGAGAGGAGGAGAAGTATAGCAGCTGGACAATGATTCTCTTAGAAACCACAATAACGCCGTAGTTATTAATGTTTTTGTCTGTTAGTTCTTAATAACTGAGTCAACCCTGTGCGACAGATAATGCCAAGGTGAATGGATTAATCTATGATAACCAGTGCTCTTAGCCATAGTGACTCAAGGATGTATTGCCTACATATATATCATATGAATAAATTATCACTAACAGTTTAAATTTTACCTTATTTATCACATGCTACTAATGCACTACTGCCGGTGAAACCTTAAGACCTGGAATATTTTATCCATTGAATACAACCTCATTTTACAGAACAAGTTTGTCCTATAAACTAGAATTAATTAAAAAATCCTTATAGTTCTTTGACTATCCTTACCAAGCACCTACTTCCTGGTTCGATAGACATGGGGTCACTAGAGGGAAACCTACATAATACATTCGGAAATCCGGATTGAAGATGTCATGTGTGTCATCCGATCAATGATTTCACCCTAGGATCTCTCCCATCTATATCATATGCCATGGTAAAATCAACGTTTATTTTTGTGGAAAAAAAATTACTACAACCGTTCAAACAAACAATGAACCATGGTGCTCAGACTGGATTGCGACATCCCACTGACTGTTGTAACTAGTTGGATGTGGGTGCATTTGGATTCAATACACATGCTAACATTTGGTTACAGACAACTCATAGAGCCGCCAAATTGAAGATCAAACGATTAGCATGCACAATAAACTCTAATAACATTCCAATTAGCAAACTTCATATAATATCTTCAACAATCGAGCCATGGGATCCCAAACATGTCCATATCATCTTCATGCCTCATCATCATCATGATTTCACTGAGATTTATGTTGTTGAGAGTTCGCCAGTCGTGGGAAAGATGCAGATGGACCAACATCCCATGCACATGTCCCCAAGTTTAAGAGGGCATCAACACTAGAGTGAATAATGCTCCGCTCCTTGGATCCAAGCAAAGTTGCCCAACATGTCATAAACACACAAGAACAACAGAGTAATTGAACACCGTTTTCAACTAATATCCCCCCAAAGTATGCTTTGTTTCTCAACTTCCAATGGCCCAACAGATTGATGCAATTCCCACGTTTTGGATGATTTGAATTTGTTGAGGAATCCTCTGGAAAGTTCATGAAAGATAACCAAACATGTTTTGAGCCCCAATTGCTCTGCCCACCAGAGCCCAAACATATTTTCCTATCGACAATCAAAGAGAAGATAAAGGATAGTTTTTCTTCTTCATTCCAGAATGTGACATTTAAATAGTGTTACCTACTTAGTTATGTTTGATAAAATTATTTTGTTCTTGCAATGGCATTGTTCCAGATCAACCATAACCAAACTTTAATCTTCAAGGGTATCCTGGCTTCCAAATAAGCTTGAAAAGACACGTCAATCCCACTTAACGTGTTCCAAGATCAGGTTTCCCGGAAGGGATAGCCATCTCTCTAGGATAAACCGCGGGGAAGGCAAACGTGGGGGGGCGCTTTGGGGCGAGGACTCGGTGTTTACCCAGGTTCAGGTTAGCCAGAGAGACTCCCTACTTCCTGCAAATCAACTATGACGACGACGTCGGACACAGATTATAATTACCTAGAGAAGATTAGGTGTATGACTAGAATCTTCCTTAGGTAATTGTAATCTGTGTCTAGCATCGCCGTCATAGTTAATTTGAAGGAAGAAGGGAGCCTCTCCGGCTAACCTGAACATGGGTAAACACCGTGGCCTCGCCCCAAAGCGCTCCCCCGCGTTTTCCTTCCCTGCGGTTTATCGTAGAGAGATGGCTACCCTTCCGGAAAACCTGATCTTGGAACACGTTATTTGACGCCCACCATGGGGCAAGCTACGTTTGGGGTGATCTTCAAGGCAGGACTCCTGAGCGGCATCGGCGACACAATCGCCGTCGGCAATGCCATCCCGGGAACAGGCGGCAGTTACTTCGTCAACAACAACACGGTAACACCGGCCCGGAACCACATCGTCTGTTCGTACGTCGTCCCAATCGGCACCGCCAATATCTTTGTCGGTCTAACGGTGGAGGCATTAGGATTCAGCGGTAGAAGCAGATTTTCCTCTCCCACCACCCACCCAACAACGGAAGGTAACACAAACGCCAAGCTGTGAGGGCCGCCACCTTGTCGGCGTCCATGGCCACCCCCTCGGCGGAGATGACGTGGCCGAGGTAGGCGACCGATGTCGTCCCAAACGAGCACTTCGAGCGCTTAAGGTGTAGATGATGCGCTCGAAGCTCGTTGAAGACGATGGCGACGTGCTGTAGATGCTCCGCCCACGAGTGGCTGTAGATAAGAATGTCATCAAAGAAAACGAGCACAAACCGACGTAAGTAGGGGCGGAGGACGTCATTCATCAGGGCCTGAAACGTTGCTGGGGCGTTGGTGAGGCCGAAGGGCATCACCACAAACTCGAAGTGGCCATGATGAGTCCGGAACGCCGTCTTGGCGATGTCGTCCGGGTGCATGCGCACCTGATGGTAGCCCGACCGGAGGTCGAGCTTGGTGAAGAAGCGCGCCCCATGGAGCTCGTCGAAGAGCTCATCCACCACCGGAATAGGGAACTTGTCCTTGAGCGTGAGTGCGTTGAGGGCGCGGAAGTCGATGCAGAACCGCCATGTGCCATCCGCCTTGCGGACGAGCAGCACCGGAGCGGAGAATGGTGATGTAGAGATCCGAATAATGCCCGCGGCAAGCATGAGGGCGCACTATCGCTCGAGATCGTCCTTCTGCAGCTGGGGGTAGCGGTACGGCCGTACTGCAACTGGTGCCGTGTCCGGTGCGAGGTGAATCCGATGGTCATACACCCGACCGGCGGAAGGCCGTGCGGCTCGTCGAATAGGTCGCCGTGCTGCTGCAGGAGGTGAGTGAGCAGGGGGTGCTCAGCGTCGGTGTCGGCCGTGGCGAGCTGGAGCTGCGGTGCCGGGGTGGCTCCCCCAATGCCCTCCCACCGGACGCGGCGGCCCTGACGAGAGAAGGTCATCGTCAGTGCGGCAAAGTCCCACAGTATTGGACCCAGTGTCCGCAAGAAGTCCACGCCGATGATGAAGTCGAAGCAGCCCAAATCGATGCTGGCGCACGTGATGGTGAAGTGTTCGTCGCCGATGGATAGCGGCACGTTCCGCGCCATACCGTGGCAGCGAAGGCGATCGCCGTTGGCCGGTGACGCGGAGGTGATCGCCGCTCGTCGGCTCGAGTCCCAAGCGGCGCATCGTGGCCGCCGGCAAGAAGTTATGCGTGGAGCCGGTGTCGACGAGGGCGACGACGCTCGCCCAGTATCGTCACCGGCAAGAGCATCGTCTGCTCGTTGCGGATACCCGCCAGCGTAGAGCGAGACCACGCACGCCGTGGCCTCGACTGGTGGATCGGCGGGTGTGTCCGCCTCGCTGTCGTCGACCGTCTCCAAGTAGAAGAGGCGCGGGCAGACGTGGCCCGGCGCGTAGGTCTCATCGCAGTTGAAGCACAGGCCGAGGCGACGGCGCTCCAATTGCTCCGCTGGGGTGAGGCGCCGGAACGTGCGCGGCGCAGATGCCGGAGCGGTGGTCGGCGTGGTCGGCGGCGGTGGCCTTGTGGCCGACGTGGTCGGCGGCGGGGGTCGGGTCGGTGGTCGAGCTCCGCGGCTCGGGGGACCCGGCTGCATGGCCTGGGCGCGGCGCTCGTAAGCCCGCGCGTAGTGCATCGCCGTCTGCAGGTCCTGGGGGGCTTGTAGTTCCACGTCCACCCGTATGTGGTCCGGTAGACCGCCGATGAAGAGCTCCGCACGCTGCTGGCTTGTCACGCCTGGGGCGTGGCACGCGAGGGTCTGGAAGCGCTCGGCGAAGTCCTGCACCGTGGAGGTGAAGGGGAGGCGCCCAAGCTCCGCCAGGCGGCTACCGCGAACAGGCGGCCCGAAACGAAGTAGGCATAGCTCCCTGAAGCGGTCCCATGGGGGCATGCCGCCCTCGTCTTGCTCGAGGGCGTAGTACCAGGTTTGGGCAGCGCCCCGAAGGTGGTACGAGGCGAGCCAAGTGCGATCCGACGCCAGAGTGCGCTGCCCGCGGAAGAACTGCTCGCACTGGCTGAGCCAGTTCAGGGGGTCCTCCGACCCGTCGAAGGTGGCGAAGTCGACCTTGGCGTAGCGGGGCGGTGGCGGTGAGGCGGCTCCGTGGCCGTATACCCCGGCGCGGTCGTCCTGGGGGCGCGCGAAGCCCACGGCGGTGGGACTCGGGAGGGTGGGCAGCGGCGGTTCCCCGGCGGCGGTGTAGACCGGCGGAGGTGTCGACTCGGCGAGCCAAGCCGGCAGCGGTGACGGCGACGGGGGGAAGCGTATCTGGTTGATCGGAACGCCCCCCGGCGCGGTGGAGACCGGACCTCCGGTGGCGGGTGGTGGCCAGTGCGGCCACGGCAGCGTCGAGGGCGGCAGCTGCAGATGGCCGACGGAGAACGCCGGCGGCCAAGGCGACGGCGTCGGCCCGGGGAAGATCGGGTGCTGCGGTGGCGCTGGGGGCCCGTGGGAGCTCATCAAGAACACCCGTATCCCCTGGACGGCGGTGGCGAGGTCGTTGATGGCCCCGCTCAATTGCTCGGGGGAGTAGATGACCGGCGCGGCGGGGGCGGCGGCCGTGGTGGCGGCGGCGCAGCGGCCGCGGAGGCGAACGGGGGCGATGACATGATCGAACAAGTGCTAGCTGATACGGTTGTTCTCTCCTCGGTTAATTAAACCCGATTCGGAGCGGTAGCTAGTCATTCGCCACTACTCGCGCGCTGCCCGGCCGTGCCTATCCATAATCCTCGATCACGCTCCACGTATAAAGACGGAATGATTCGATCTCTTGCAGAAGTGTTCGCGACTCCAATGCAGCAAAGCTAGTTTGACGTCCTCCACGCGGAAAATGAAGACACGTTTCTATACCGTAATCGCACAAACCAGCTACACGTACATGCATGCATGTACGGTGCGGCTTAGCACAAAAGAGCCATCCGGGAGGCGCCACAGCCACGTGACAGGCGACATGAACCGGGCCAGGATGGTGTTCTGCGCGTCGGTGAACGCGGCCATGCACTCTGAAAGATGTCTGTCCGTCACGTTTTTATACTCCCTCCGTCTCAAAATAACTGTCGCAGATGAAATTTTACAAAAACATCCTCCAGTTTTGTTTTTCTCAACCCGCACTCCAACCCAGCCTCTCCACGCTGAGCCGCCGCGCTCTCTTCGCCTCGCCGCCGCGCTCCTCTCCACCTCGCCGCGCTTCCCTCGCCACAGATCTCCCCTCCCCTGATAGGCTCGCTCTCCTTCCGTCCACCTTGTCGCGCTCCCGTCGCCTCACCGCCGAGCTCCAAGCTCTATATTTTTGGGTCCCCGCCGCTGACCAAGGTTCGATTTTTGTCCAAGAAGGTGACGAATCGCCGACTCTGGCGTCTACGCGGCCGGATCCGGTGGCTACGAGATTGGGGCGGGAAGGAATCGAGCTGTAACACGTGGAATAGTCGTCAACAAGCTCGCCTTCCCCCAGGTCGTCCACTGCTCGCTGTTGTCGAGTTTGCCGCCTCCGATCTGTCTCGAGCTTCTTCGTTACAACAAGCCCCTCCCCGTGAGCCTCCACTTCTTTCCCTGCTTCCCCTTCATAGTTTACATCCTATAGAGTCTGGGCCGCTCGCGCCGAGATGCATGGCCGCAATGCCACGGCAGCTGAAGCTTCTGTTTTTTTCTTGGATGTTGCTTCGCACACACCTCTCTGCACCTCTCGCTGCAGCACCTGCCCTGACCGAGCATCCTGTATTAAGTGTTTAAGTTATAATTGTGTGGAGTAGTAATGACTATTTGTGTGGATTAGATCTTCAGCTTGATAATACTGCGTGGGGTAACATGCTGATATTGACTGAACACTTGCTGAACATGCAAGGAGTTTTGTGTGGACTAACACTGAACTTGCTGATATTGATTGATAAACTGAACACTTTTACATGTAAGTTGTTGAGTGAATTTGGCATGCAAGTGAACACTGAACTCTTGCTTGCAAAATTTATTGAATTTTGATTGCTTCCGAACTGAACACATTTTGAGTAATTGCAATTTTGCTGATTCAGTGAAGATGACATGTGATGATAACCTGAACAAATTGGGCTTTCTTTTCCTGTGATTAGAGGTAATATAGAAAAAAATTCACATTGAATGTTGTTAATGCATAAGCTTAGCAATTTCCCTTAACTTGCCCGTGACATGAGAATTACAACATTTATGTTATGAAGAGAACTTGCAAGCCTCTTCAGCTCAGGTGTGATTATTCATAGTCCACTTCCTCCTCTTGAGTAAATGATTTCAGATCACTAGTCAAATTACTCCAATCATTAGTCAACTTATAGATAGTTGCTATCTTTCCAAGTAATTTATTTATAAGTAAAAGCTTTCTTAATCTGGGTTCTGTAATTTTCTGTAATTACTATGCCCGCAGGCTCTTCAGAATTCAGAAACTTCTTCATGGTTGTACTGATTAGGATTGCATCTATTATAGTGCTTCCGGTAATTCATAATAGTTACTTTGATGTATTTGGTAGTGAAGGGTTTCAGGTTCTAGCACAAAATTCATTGTACATGGTTGATCACTATGAATGTCAAATAAGGAGTAGAAGCAATATAAGG
Source organism: Alopecurus myosuroides (assembly GCA_028641055.1). Classification (NCBI taxonomy): domain Eukaryota; kingdom Viridiplantae; phylum Streptophyta; class Magnoliopsida; order Poales; family Poaceae; genus Alopecurus; species Alopecurus myosuroides. The sequence continues at coordinate 111,816 of JAPCYS010002982.1, forward strand.
TTACTTTGATGTATTTGATAGTGAAGGGTTTCAGGAGCATGTGCATCCGGGAGCAAGTTGTAGGCTGTGTGTCCTAATGGCTTAGCTAGATTAGGGACACAATTGAGTAAGTCGTCGTACAAATTTGATTAAGGACATCACCGGTATGGTTGGACACATTAGCAAAATTTGAGAATAAAACTTGTGCTACTCCCAGTCCCAGCAACATATATCTATGGCTATGCAATCTATTCCCTGTGTTCAATTTTTTTCATTTTTCCCTGATATAATCCCAGCAATAGAATATATAGGAGTAGACGGCTATGTATTCCAGATTAGATGTGTGACAGTTGACTCTAGATGGACTCAATGTAGCAGTAGAATATTGTAACTTTTGGAGTATTTGTGCTTTGGTTTCTGTTTGAGTATCAATCATAGTTCTTGTTTTTCAGGAGCAGCTGAGACAAGATGAAACTGAGTTGGCCTGTCGGTGAGAAGATGAGATGAGCTGCCGACGACAAGCTGCTTAGCCGGGAGGTTGGCGACGAGCTGACATAGCTCTCCTCGTCAACCTGCAACCAGGTGGTTAGCCACGAGCTGTCAGCACTGCCAGCGAGAAGCTGACAAGAGCTTGAGCGCTTCTCGTCGACCTGTGCAGTCGGCAAGTTGGCGACGAGCTGACAAGAGCGGGAGCTCTACTTGTCGACCTGTACAGCCAGGAGGTTGGGGACGGGCTGCTGGTGCTGCCTCCTGTGCAGCCGGCCGGGAGGTTGGGATGAACTGCTGACAAGAGGGAGAGCTCAGCTCCAGCCCTCCTCGTCAACCTGCGCTGCCGGGAGGTTGGGACAAGTTGTCGGCGCTGCCGGCAAGCTGATCTACAGCACTGTCCGGGAGCTGGTCTCCAGCGAGAAGCCACAAAGACAGATATGAATCCACGGCTAGAAGGAGGCGTTGACGGGGAAACGAGCTGCTGCAGAAGGTTCAATCTAGGATCCTTGCCGCTGGTGGGAGGCGGAGGGAGTTGTGCTAGCTCGATCGATCTGGGAGGCGGAGATGCTGGGGAGGTGCTGGCGACGGCCATCGATCGGTACGGGGCGACCGGCGGACACTTTAAAGCTTAGATTTTTATTTACGTAGTTGATTGTTAGATTTTGTATGTGAAGGGTGTTTCTGTAAAGTGGATTTGTGCTGAAACGTTTTTCCCCTGCGACAGTTTTTTTGAGACGGAGGGAGTACCTTTTTCTAATCAAAGCCAGTCACGTTTCTGGCTCCAGGGGGAAAAAAAATAAGTCCGGCCTGCACGCTCGCAGGACGTATTGGTGTCGTTTCACCTGATATTACCTCGCGCTCCTCCATGACCTGACTGGCGGTCGAAGCTGCGTACCTTCAGGCCTTTCTTTCCTCGCGCACGGAGCCGCCATCGTTTCAAGCAAAGCCGGTCTCGCTTCTGGCACCAGGGGAATCCAATCCAATCAACGCGTCTTCTTATCTCGCGCGCAGGAGACAACCAGATCCAATAAGTAAACCATGCATACATATGGTCTCTCGCTTCAGTTCACCAGAACAAGGGACTTAGGAACCGTCCCCCATACCTGCCAGGAATTTTCAGTTCTATATGAGATTCTTCATGGAACCTACCAAAAGAGAAGGATTCTGGGACTAGCTCAGAATGGATAGGAAGAAGAGCGGGCAGGTGACGGAATGGACGACGGCGACTTGCCGGTCCTCAGGGGCGTGCCCACACTATGCTAGCAGGTGTCACAGGACACCGGGTAAAATCTCATTTCTTTGGTATATTTTGCACATTTGTAGTGTATGACACCCCAGATTTAGGTAAAAATTGTGTGCGACTAATCAAATGACACCGGTTTGATTTTGCTCTTGGTCCGCCCCTGCCGGTCCTCCTCTCCCCTCGCCTCGCCAAGCCCAAGTCACAAGTCACGCGCATACCGCACGCGGCTTGTGACCAGGGGATTGGATTTATAGAGGCCAGCACCTCGGAGAGAAAGAGAGGCAGAACTAGCGCGGGGCAAGACGGGGTGAATTTCTACCACCGGATCTCTCTTCTTCTCATGGTCTGCTTGTTAGAAAGAGAATGTACGGCCCTGCGCTTTGGATCGCTGACATGGATGGGGAAACCGGACGTACGCCCCACTAAATAATATAGGGACGTTCAATAAATAAACGAGGGTAATTATTTCGCTGGCATCCACGACTGTTGGGTTAGCGCGCGTGCTAGTCGAATATTTTAGGGCCCGGGGAAGGGGAGACGTGCGTCCGCACCAACAATTTAAATGCATGCACCTTTTTTTTCGCTCTGTCTCAACCCACCGAGAGCAAATTGCTTACGTATAGATGAACATACTCAAAGTTTAAGTTAATGTGGCCCGAGAAATATTCAAAGATTATTCACGAAACTAAAGTATATTCTTTCGATCAGGCGATGTCATACAAGCACTCAGCGGCGGGAGAGGTACTTGGTGAACCGAAAATCGACACTGTCGCCGGCATGGCGTCATTGAGATCTCGGTACCGCATCGACGCCTACCGCACCAGCATCTCGCCACGTCCTAGATCTTTTGCTTTATTCCCATAGCATAGCATGAACATCACCTTACTGCTCGATTGGTCAAGATAATGAAAGCCTCCACTTGCTTCTAACTAACCAGCTTCGTGGATTTCGTTTTGCCATTTTTAACCGGAGGCCTTAAATGAGATGGCCGACAATCGGTGTTTCAGAACTTTTGAGGGAAAATACTGACGAAAACACAAAACAAAATTTATTTGACAACTAGGATATAGAATGACAAGCAGAAAATACACCAAAAAAATCTGACATACTTCTGAACCAACATATATACGATAATTCTCAGCGAAATTTATACTGGACAACGAACCATATAGCATGATAACTGTATCATGAAAACGATATACAGCAGACTTGCAGATTAACACCGACCAGGTTTGATTTAAACTTCCAGAAACCACAACAGATTTACTATCCAGATTTGGAGTCCAAAATAATAGTCCTAGGGATTAACTCTCTGCACATACGACATAATTGGCGGCTCTGCTGGCTGCCGCTTGCCAGCAGGAAACGTAGTTGTGCTGGGCTTTGCCGGTCAGCTCCAAGGAAATAGAACTGATGTGCATAAATAGTCGGCTTTCAGACGAAAAGAAGCTGCTCTTCTTTAACTTTGGTTCGTATCTTCAACATCTTCCTCCTTAGATCAGCTTGCCATCCTTTTGATTCAGAACACGAAGTTGCTTCTTCGATCTGACTGAGGACAACCAGAACTGAGAATTAGAATGGGCATTAAAAAACAACACCAGTGGTTGCATTGAAGAAAAGTATACATACAGATTGATCAATCAATGGAGGCAGCATTTTAAACGATACATCGACAATATTTCCGCCATTGAGAAAGAGGCTAGTATCCAGAAGGACAACAACAATTCAGAGTAGTAAGAATAAGAGAAACACCAGAATATCCCTATGGGTTATGACATGTCATAAGATGCATAATATCCCAAGGAAACCACATAGCTTTGTTCATGTTATTTTTTCTTTTCTTTTTTGAAACAAGTTTTGTGCATTTAAGATGCAGAAGACAATATTCAAAGTTCAAGTTGATACCGTCGCTGGCAATAAACAGGTGCTAAACTTTGGTCGGCTTGGCCAAAGTTCAAGAAACAAAATAAATGAGCTTTGGTCGACCTGGCCAATGCCTCAATTTATATCTAGCTCATACCACTCAGTACATGGAACCAAATCCAGAGCTGGTCACAAAGGAAACAAACATCGCACAGGAAGACAGTAAAAACAAAGACCCACACTGATTTGTTACGAACATTGCAACAGCATAACCAACAAGATGAATAGGTGCAAAAATCAGTTAAAGATGCTCCAGATGAAGTTAAAATAAAATGGGTTTCCTAGGCCCAGGACCTCATCATTAGCACATGCCATCCCGTAGCTACAAAACAGTAACTAGGCAGCCAGAAATAATCATTGCACACAGCATGGCAGCTGCGTTGGTTAACTAGCTACTTTCTGGATAAAAAGCCAAGAGATATTGCTCTTTTCACTTAAATTGAAATTTTCAATATACACAACCAACCACTAAGCAAAGTTTCAAAGGGACTCCTAGATAATCACAAGAAAGACTCACCAGCAGTGGCGACCTCCGAGACAAGCAGCATTCTTGACAACACCCTGCTCCAACATGGGCTTTGTCCTGATTACGACCTTGGTATGCCGGGGAAGCAACATGAGCTCCTCATTGCTGCTTCACCAGAGCAGCGACAACATCCGCGAAGACCACTCGACGGTCCCATCATCATGACATATCGTTGGCCTGGTCCCTCCCTGGTAAAAGGTGTGGCACCGAAATTCAATCAGTAGAGATTACCTCTGCATAAAACAGAAGCATTCAGAGTAAGCAACTTCCCACATCATCCCACATAATTGGCGTCTCACTAAGAAAATTAGCTTAGTATAGGCCAGCCGCTTGCCAGTAGGAAAAAGACATAAGCAGGTCCAAAATAGAAACCTGACTAGTAGAGGCTTGTATAAACAATCAGAAGAAACATAAGCAGATTACCACTGCTACCATCCGACCCATCAGCAATCTAACACACACCAGCAGTAGTAGTTAACACCATTCTAAATGCGAAAATAAAGTAGTAGTTAACCCATCAGAGATCTTCTATTTGTAAAAACAAACAGAAGAAACCCATAAAACATAAGCCCCATGCCTAAGTATTTCTTGCGATGTTAAATGATTGGCAACATGCCAAGATTACAACTTCTAGTCTTATAAGATAACTTGATTTTGACAGGAAAGTAGAATAACTTCATCGAGCGCTACCATGTAAAGAGGAAAGTAGAATAGCTGCTGGCAAAGAAAGCAGAGTATAATAGTAATTGCTGACAGAGGCAGCAAGCAAGTGGCTTACCCAAGCTCGCATCGCGACAGCACACCGGCGGACGACGCCAATGGCTGTCCCCTTGCCCTGCATGAGTTGGCACAAACAGGACCAGTTAGCCATGATCTATAACAACATACAAGTAAAAATACATTGCAACATACAAGACCTGCATTTCTTCATGCATATGCTTACACTTTGCAAATGTGTCGTTGAGCCCATCATGCATGCACAATACATACTATAATTCAAGGTACAATTGTTAGCACTCCTAATAATTAGTACTGCGTACCAGCACTAATGCATCTATAGTACGAAACTAAGCGATTTTTGCCGGAAATATCAAAATAATGTTTTCCAACTAGGAACCTGCTTAATCTTAAGATAAATCTCTAGTTATTCTTACACAAGCTGCCCACTGCACTAGTCAAACATATTCCAACACTAGGTCAAATCGAATCGAATTAGCGGATGTACTACAAAATTACCGCCCATAAATAGAATTAGCTGCCAATACATGTACGAAAAAACTAAGATGTGTATGAGTTTCCTGCTTCTTGGCATAGCAGAAGCACACTTTATACCCCCAAGCTTATCCCAGTCGAAACTGACTCCAACCAGTGGCATCTCACCTTTCTGGGACGGCTTCCTTGCTCACAGCAGCGGGTTGGGGAGGTGGCGGCAACAACAAGTCAAGTTCCATTTACTAACCAAAAAGAAATTCGCCACCTGGCATGCTTAACACATTAGTAAAACAAAAATTTCAGTTGAGAAGATGAAATCCTGTAATAGTTCACAAGGCACAAAATAAAATGGAAAATATAGTTATTAGTATCCTAGCAAACAAGATTGACCAGATACACAGTTTAACAATTCACGCATCATGCTTCGAAACAAAAATATAGTTTTTGTACATATTGCAATACTTGTGTAAATATAGATGTATCTAGACATGTTTTAGTGTATAGATATGTCCACATTTGGACCAATGGAAGTCAAGTATTTTAGAACGGAGGGAGTATGTGGCTGGGTATGATTTAGCAAGGCAAAAATGAAACATTCTTACACACGAGGCATCGGCGATAACATTTTGGCATAATAAATCAGCAACAGCTGAGTAGCAATTAAATCAAGGTATACCTGCTGCCAGCTAGTTCGAAGTGTTGTCCGTGAATATCATGGTGCTCACCAATAATGAGCTCCATTTTCCACAGGTTTGAAGGCAAGTCCAAAAATTACCCAAAATACACGGTTCTTTGGCCATGACGGAACAACCTCGATAAACACATCCATCAGCTAGCAGAAGCAACCTTGGGGCCTCTCGGCTCTTGGTTCATGAAGCAAGGAGGATCGAGCAGGAGGGCAGTGGCAGCAACACTGGTCACCGTCTAGCGTCCGCGTCAGCGAGAGCACTATGCTGTGATCACCACTCGCCTGGGACTCACCCAACTCCTACCTCACTTTATGTCCCCCACTGGCGACCTGGCATGTGCAGCGCTTCGATCGGGATCCTGTAGAAAGGGAACACCAAATCAGGTCCCAGGTCCCAAACAGAAACCTGAGTAGCAGATGTTTGTATAAATAAACAGAAGAAACATATAAAACATAAGAGGATTATCACTGGAACACCAGCAGTAGCAGTTAACACCAATCTAAATCAGAAAATAGAGGAAGCATCAATAACACACATAACCCACAACTCCAGGGATAGTTGTGGATTCTTTTGCACTAACATATCAAGGTACCAGTTAAAGCACTAATGTTCGGTTCCCTTAAATGCGACAATTTAGCATCTAAACATAGAAAAGTGTACAACATTTAATGTATGAAATAAAGAACCGACATATCATTTCATATTCATAAAGTACAACAACTAGAAACATTTCATCCAGCTAAGCATTTCATATTCATAAAGTACGACAACTAGAAACATTTCATCCAGACACCAAGTACAATATGGTTTGTAATGGCCATATACAGAAGATGACTGAATTGGGCATCAATATGCATAAGCCTAGCCATCTTCAATAGCAACAAACAAATGAAAGTACACTGCAACATACAAGACCTAAAATTTTCTGTGCATATCTTACATTGCAGTATATCACTGCCTCAATGGCTCTGGTGTCACAGATCACGTAGAGGAAAAGCAAGAGAGAATCGAGAATTTACCTAAAACCATTGAGGCATTGAAGAAGGACACCTCTACCATGGTTTTGGCACATTGAACTAGCCAAGGTTGCTGCTGAAAGTTGCCTCCTTGGGTGCTGGGCGTCATACAGCAGGACTATGGCCTTGTGTGCCGAACTTTTGGCTTTGTTGGTTTCTAGTACTATATGGTTACTACTCCCTAAAACAGAATAAGTGTTGAGTCGGTTGAGCTATTGACAGTTCAAGTCATTCAATTGGCTTAACTACGGCATGGTCTTACAATAGTTCATATCTTCCTTCTCCCGTGTAAAAGCTGATGCAGAACGGATTGTTGCAATCGATCTCGTCGCCGTCTTTGTTACCAATCAAAGCATTCCTTTGCATCTTCACCTTGATGCCATTCTTTAGGACCTGCTTTCGGGAAAAAAAACATGTCAAGGACTAAAAAAAGCTACTGCCTGTGGGCTGTGGATGTTGTTCTCCACTACATTTTCATGTATGTTCAACTCGGATGCTAACAATACTAGTCCCAAACTGAAAATGCTTGGCTAGCTAGTTTCTAAAAAGAAAAGTCAGGAGATGTTATTTTTTTCACTTTCAATTTAATGTTCAAGATATAAAAACCAACAACTAAGCAGAGTTTCTCAAATCAGTTTGACCTATAATGATATAGCATACAGAATCAGTTTCTCAAATCATAAGCACCGAAAAATGTGAAGGTAAGCCGCATGCATGTGTAACATATACTAGTTAAAATTATATCCCAATAATTAGTAGACCCCCAATAATTAGTACTCTCAATAGCACTAATGGATTAGCATAATGACACTCAGAGCTATTTTTAGGATGCTACATGCCAGATACACTCATTGCTATAGAAGACCCCGGATCACATAGCAAAGATTGAAACCTATAAACAAACAGGAGGATCATAGTGACAACAAACAACGTTTTCTAACTAAGAACTTTCTTAATCTGAAGACAAATTCCTAGTTATCGACAAGCAAGATGCGACTGCACTAGTCAAACATATTCCAGCATAACTAGAAGAGACATATACTTTATAACAGAAATCAACTGAATAGCATAATCATTCTTTTCATGTGAAGCAAAACAAAATTGGTTCACTAGGCCTTATTTACCTCAAGTCCTCAACACATAGGTTCTGATTACAATATGTTCATAAACATCATGGAAAGCTAAGGTATCAACAGGAATCTACACATAATTCTTTCGAGACAGTGGCCTTCCACTGTCAGATTCCTTACTAGAAGTTTGTATAAACAATCAGAAGAGACAGATAAAACATAAGCAGATGATCACCTCTGAGATCCGAACCAACGGAGATCTAACACACATCAAGAGTAGTAGTCCACACCATTATAAATCCGCAAATAAAGATATCATCACTAGCACAGAGTAAACGACAATATCAGGGATATTGGTGGGTTCTTTTACTTACACATAGAAGGTAACAAATTTAAACCTATTGCAAATCCATGAAATCATCCATTGCACAATACTAATATATCAAGGCACCATGAAAATTTAGCCAAATCGCGTAGAAAACCCAAGCAGACTAGTATAAGCAGCTAAAAGCACTAACGTTTGGTTCCTATAAATGCAGCATTTTAGCATCTTAACATAGAAAGATCTAAAAACAATTCATGTCTAAAACAAAGAACCGACGGGCCATTTCATATTCATAAAGCACGGCAACAGGAAGTGTTTTAGCGAGCTAAGAACCAAGTACAATATGGTTTGTACAAGACTACTGTTCATATCCAGATGTTGATTGAGATGGTCATCAATGTGTGCATATGTCTAGACATCATCTATAACAACAAACAAATAAAAATACATTGAATCATACAAGACCTGCAATTTTTTATGCATATGCTCACACCGCAGCTTATCATCGGCTCAATGGACTTGCTATAACAGAGCATGTAGAGGAAAAATAAGACAAAACCAAGAATTAACGTAAACCATGTATGCATTGGAGAAGGCCACCGCTGGCACAGTTGTGCAACACATTGAAATCAACACTGTCACACGGTAGTGAGAATGGAGGTGAAAGAGCAAGTAGTCGAAGACGATGGCCAGACGAGCCTACAATTGTGGATGAGGAGTCGAAGGCCGCGTCCAACACAGCAGCATCACCAAAACTTGTCCTGAGGAAAGACACGAGTTAACTTCCAGCAAAAGAAATAAGATGTTGACTGATACTACAAAAACAAAAATGCTTAGATCTCATGATAATAATTTGAAGTCCATGCTGATAAAAATCAATGAAAAGGAATATAGATGCATTACAACACAGAAATTCGGTTCAAGGGGTTGCTATGACTATGATCACGCCAATAATCAAATCATTCATTCATAGGCAATGGATTAAGCATCCAAAGACAAAAGGATTAGGCAACCACATTCAACATCAATCCAGACAACATATTTACACGATAGGATACAGTCTAAAACAAGTAAGCAAACATTGGCCCTACTAAAAAAAACTAAGCTCCACGTTTAAAAAAAGGCAACAAAACGATCCAATAGCGAAGACTTTTCCCGTGGCGTAGGCGGTCGCCGGGCCCCGTCGTCCCCGCGCCCTCTCTACCGCTGCCGTCGCCGGCCTTGTCCGCGGCGGCACCCTCCGCCGCCAAAGGTGGTCAGGGGCGGCCTCTCTTCGTCGCGCGCGGTGGTGGACCAGCCTGGGGGGGCGGCGACGGTCCGGGTTTGTGGTCACCGAGCCAGCGGGCTCGGGTGGAGGCGGCATCCGGCGTTCCTAGCGGGGTCCCGGTTGTGTGGCGGGTGTAGGAGGCGGAGGGGTGCCCTCCGGCGTGGGCGGCTGTGGTTTGGGATGGGCGGGCCAGATCTGGGCCCGTCGGGCCCGGGGGACGGTGGGCAGCGGCGACGGTGGTTCGCGGGGCTCGCTCGACGCTGGTTCGTCGGCGTCGTGCTGCTGGCCTGCTGCACCCTGGCTCAGGCGGGGCTGGGGCGGGGCGCTGGGAGACAGGGGTCGTTCTGGCCTGGGGTCGTCGCGCACCTGGCTCGGCCGGTGCGGCGTTTTCCTGCGGCGCTCTCTACCCGGTGCGGAGGCGTCAACTTCTTGGTGGTGGCCGGTGTTGGTGGTGTGGTGCTCATGCCGGCATGGTGCTGGGAGGCGACGTCCTCTCTGTCCGGTGCCTCCGCGCCGTGCGGAGCTCCGGCCGTGGGATAGACGGTATCCAGGCCCCGACTCTCGGCGGGGGTGGTGATGGTCGGGGAGGAGGAAGCCGGGGCGGTGGCCCCGGAGCTGCGGCTGCGACTTGGTCGTGGTCGGCATGGCGCTGCTCGTGGCGTGAGGTGTTGTGGGTGTTGCGACATGCAGCGTTTGGTGGTCTCGGCGGTCCCCGTCGGGCGGTTTACGGGGCTGCGACATATCGCCAGGTGAAAGCCCTGCCCGGTGTCCGGGGCCGGCGACAGCGACGCCTCCGGGCGCCGCGTCCTTCTTGAAGGCGTCGTCGGGGCGGTGCTCTCGCTTATCCGCGCCGGGTTCTCCGGGGGAAACCCTAGATCCCTCGTGGGCTCGGGCGAGGGCGGCGCTTTTGCATCACTTCCCTCTTGGGGCCTCATCTTGGATGTTCCGCCGGCTAGAGGGAGATGCGGCATGCTGGTGGTTTCACGGCAGCATCTTCTCGTCATCGGCTAGGTGGTGCGCGGCCCCGGGGCCGGCGTGGATGTCGGAGCGGCGGCTCCGGAAGACTTGCGTTGAGATCGACTCTGCCGTGTTTAGTGTCGGCTTTGGTCGCTCGGGCGACATGGCCGTCGGCTAGGTTAGGGGCGCGGCCTCGGGGCCGGCGTGGGTGTCGAAGCGGCGGCTCCGAGTTTTGTCTTGCGTTGAGCTTGCCTCCGCCGTGTGTAGTGTCAGCTATGGTTGATGGTTGCTTGGGCGACATGGTTGACGGCTAGGTTAGGGGCGCGGCCTCGGGGCCGGCGTGGATGTCGGAGCGGCGGCTCTGGGCTCCTTCTTGCGTGAGGTTGCCTCCACCGTGGTAGTGTCGGCTTTGGTTGCTAGGCAACGTGGCCGTCGACTCGAATTGTAACTTTTTTTCTTTTAGGCCTCGTCCTTCCTGTTCGCTCCTTCTATATCAATATATAGGCAAAGCTTTTGCCTCGTTTCAAAAAAAAAAGGCAACACTTGATTAATAAATTGGGGTTTAGTTTTCATGCTGGAATCCAACTAAAACCAGATCATGGCCAAAATGCTAAATAGGAAGTACTTGCAATTTTCAAGCAAATCATAACCAATGGTTTTACTAAGACAACAATTATGCACTGCAGGATTGGGGTTTAGTTTTCATGCTGGAATCCAACTAAACCCAGATCATGGCCAAAATGCTAAATAGGAAGTACTTGCAATTTTCAAGCAAATCATAACCAATGGTTTTACTAAGACAACGATTATGCACTGCAGGGTACATAGCAGCAAATTCTAAACCTCGCCATCAGCATATCTCTATACAAAAAGCAATAGGAACACCAAGACTAGGATACTAGCTAGCAATTAAATCGAACCACTCCTAATCCTAAATAGCATATCAATATTCTTTAGAGATGGTGGCCTTCCACTGTCACAAATCTGAGTAGTAGAAATTTGTATAAACAAACGCAAGTACTCTGCATGCATGGAGGAGGAGGAGGAGGGGGAGAGGTACCTCACTGGGCAGCTGCAGGTTGGGGAGGCCGTTGGCAGGAGCGGCTCAGGGTCGTGGATGGCAGCAGCAGGCCGGGGAAGTGGCCGGCGCCAGCAGCTAGCGGAGGTTGTCGCCGAGCAGTAAGAGCTCCGTCTCCTTGGCTGTAGTGGAGGAAGATCAGATAGGACGGATTCTCATATCCATCCTGCACTTGGATCATCCCTATATCTCTCCAGAACCTAAATCATTATGTACACTTGGTTAAATGGGGGTAATTCTCTCCCAGTTAAGGTTAGACATGGTATTGAGGCTTTGCTTGAACTGCATCAGCAAACCCTTTGATCCTTGCAAGAACTTGCAGACCAAGTTACTGTGCCTTCTGGCCACTCACCAATACTAATGCGGCAGCACAATCACTGCTCCATGTAAATCAAACATATAAGCAACACATATTCAGTGCATAGACAAACGCAAGTACTCTACCAGGCATGCAAATATAAGAAATGACAAGAAGGCAACTTATACTAGAAGCATGAACCTAGCAGCAACAGTACCGACATCGGCCATTTTCCTTGAAACCTAGATGGAGCTTCCTCAGTTTCGCTGGGTCAATCTAAGAAACACAATTTTCATATTAGACGGTAGTAGTATCATATACAAGTTCAAATGATATATTTTCTTTTTAATTAATCACAACGACTACCAGAAACTTACTCAAGTCATAGTACATGCTTCCCTATTAACAATTTATAGTTTGGTGCATATTATATTTCACTACTACAGAATGCATGAAAACACTAATCAAAAATTGGAGCAGACAACTTGCTTTAACCAGTTTGGTTCTCTTACGAGGAAATTTACATCAGTTTGCTACCTAAACAACATAGGGTATGAATGACGTGTAGTTTATTTTATCAAACTTCTATTTGAAAGGATTTACCTTATCTAGGCTCTTGTCTTTGTCAACGAGTACTGGCTGTTTTCTCTTTTCCAACAGGAACTTCATTCTGGGTGGTAGGACATGGAGCATTAGGAAAAAAATACAAACTTTGGCAGGAAAGAAAGTCAGCAAAACAATTCCATGGAAAACCTACATTGTCACAAGCAGCAATCCCACTCTCATTACCAGCAGCAAAAGCTCGATGGCGTGGTCAAGGAGGCACCACAAGAAATCCGTGAGGACGCCGGGCAGGCGACCACCAGTAGGAGCCGACAGCCTCCGTCTTGCGCTGCAGGGCCATGGGCACCCTTAAGAAGACGAAGTCGTCCAACGACGGCCTCCGGAACAGGATCGTTACCTGAAGATGATCAAATCAAGCAAAGGAACATAACTATTGCATCAAAGAATGATACGACTAGCGCTCTGGATAGTTATAATATGCAGAGATTAGGCGAAATCAAAATCTTAACGGACAAGTAATCACCTAGGCCCGAGTAACTAAAATGGAAAACAACCTCCACAAGGTAGGAAACAGAAACATAGTGCATGCTTAGGACGAGTCTACAAACAAGTATCAGCTACCAGCAAACAGTCCCTAGATCAAGCATAACAGACTCCCAACATAACTCAAAGCAAACAAAAGCTACATGAGCACACAAGATAGGTTATCTGCAGAAAATTTGTGGCCTAATCCACTATATTGTCAGACCATACACACATTAGTACCAAAGCATGACCCTGTAACACCATAAATACAACAGAACGGCATACATACAGGAAGGATGCTCTACACTGGCAACACATTAAACATGATAAAAAGAAACAAATGGTGCAAGAATACATGGAGGAGGAGGATGAGGACCAGACGAGGGACCTCACTGGTCAGTTGCAGGTCGGGGAGACGGCCAACAACAGCAGCCAAGACAGGAAACAACTACTTGCTCCTCCTTGCCTCCCGGCCCCATTCCTGCGGCACGGTGAGCTCCTCCCGCCGGCCATAGCCGTCACTCGCATTACTGCAAGATTTAAGAGAGAAGTCAACAGCCACACAAACAATTTGCATAACTAGCTAGATGATATGTAATCAAACCCGCACCAAAACCTGCACCAAGGAAAGCTAACATGAGAGCTAACATGAGGGGCACAAAGAAAAGGTTTCCTCGGGAAGATTCGTGGCCTAATTCTACTCGTCAGACCATTAGTTCCAAACAGACCATTAGTGCCAAACCCTCATAACACCATAACTACAAAATACAGGTATGATCTCCACTGGTAACACATCCAACGTGATAAAAATAAACAAAGTTTGGAAGGAATACACACAGAGGAGGAGGAGAAATGTGAGGGGGTGAGAGGGACCTCATTGGACAGGAGCAGAGTTGGGGAGGTCGTCGCCAAGAGCGGGTCAGGGTCGTGGCCGGAATCAGCTGGCCGGGGTCGTGGCCGCCACCAGCGGCTTGGGGAGGTGGTCGTCGCGCAGTAGGAGTTCCGTCTCCTTGTCTGCGGCGGCGGAGGGCGTCGATCTCCAGCGCGTGCCGCTGCTGATTTGGTCATCCCACGGGCTGGTGCTTCGAGACAGGGATGGAGGGAGTCGGAGGATGGGCACCGTGAGCCCAGGTCGCTGGTAGGGGAGGTGGTGGACTGGTGGTTAGGGAGTGACCTGCGGTGGGACAACGGAGCTCCAGCCGCTCCGTGCTCCGGACGGTGGCGGACAACGCCTAAGGTTTGGGGGAAAGAGTGAATCGGGTGCGTGCGGTGGCCACGTACTGGGTGGATGCACCGGCGAGCGGAAAGGATGGGTCACCGGCGAGAGGCGGCGGCGGTGGGCAGAAAGGGGATCGAGGAGGAGAAGAGAGAGAGAGACGGCGTGCGTTTGGATCGAGGAGGAGGAGAGAGAGACTGTGTGCGTTTGGTCCCCTGCAGCAGAATGGGGATGGAGGAGGCTGCCTGATTGTATCACTGGATCGGTGACATGTGTACGGGCCAGATCGCGTCCTATGAAGCGATCCGCCCGAAGCGGATTTTCTCCATCGGATTGGATGGCTGGAGGGGAATTGCCCACGGATCGAGGAGTAGATTTTTTTTTTTTTGAGCCTTTCACACTTTATTTCAGTTTCGAATAACAGATACAGATACAGGAATGTTCAATCCCTCAGGTGGTTCTAAAAACCACACATGTCTCCCAGTAGAAAGCGACGTCGCTGATCTAGCAATCCGATGAGCTTCCACATTCATCTCCCTCATCTCGTGGACGAAAGATATTGATCCTCTATCATTGCTTCTCTCCCTCACTTCCCTTATGATACTTGCTGAGCTGCTCCTATCAACGGAATTAATGCCTTTGATCACAGCCAAACAATCAGAAGCTACACGAGCCGGTCCCTGGTGCAGATCATCCGCGAGATCGAGAGCCTCCCGGCACGCAAGGGCTTCGAGACACTCCGGGTTAGTGATGCCTTCAAAAACCATTGCCGAAGCACCAAGGAACACACCCATATCCGAACGACAAATGGCGCCCACTGCTCCCTTCGCCTCTGACTTAGCCACAGCGGCATCAACGTTGATTTTGCACGAGCCCAACGGAGGCGCCCTCCAGCCTGACTGCGTAGTTACCGATGTTCTCGCAGAACTCCGAACAGGTTGTCTCGCCTGGCTAGAGTGCAGGTCTTCCAGGAACCTGTCGATAAACCCCTTTGTCGCCATTGGGCTTTGATAAATCTCCTCGTGGACAGCTTTCCGCTTTGCATGCCAAATAGCCCAAATGGTTACGAATACACACGTGATATCAGCCGTGTTCATCGTCTCCAGCAGATGAAAGATCCACTGTCGCGGGTTCGGCTCCTCCGCTCCAGAGATATGCTCCACGATCTCCTCCCTTGTGAGAGCCCACACACACCTCGCAAGATTACACTCGAGGAGTGAATGCCGCCAAGAGTCCTCTTGGCCACACACCCCACACGCAGCTGTGGTTGCCATCTGTCTCCTGCAACGCACATCATTAGTGGGTATAGAATGTTTCGCTAGTCTCCACAGAAAAACACGAATTTTCGATGGGACAGCTAGGTTCCAAAGCCTCGACCATATCCGTCCCTCTGCTGTACTGTTCGAAGAAGCTGGGCGGTGATCAAGCCAATCCTCCCGAGCTCGCTTCGTGTCCACCAGAGCTCTGTAACAAGATCGAACCGAAAACTGTCCCCTCTTCTCGAAATGCCACGCCCAAAAGTCCTCCTGGATTCTTGAGCATATCGGAATATTTAGGATTACTTCCACATCCATTGGGAGAAAAAACTCTCTCAATTTTTCTGTATTCCATGCCGCTGCGTGATGATCAATGTAGTCGCTCACAAAAACCGGTGCCCCTTCCTTCAATGGCGCTACCGGTAGCATGCGGATGTCTCTCGGCAACCATTGGTGCGTCCACGCCCTGGTGGTTCTTCCGTCCCCTATCCGGCGAATGAGACCAATCTTCAATGCATCTCTTCCTTCGATCAAGGATCTCCACACCTGCGAAGGATGAGATCCTATCTCAGCTGTTAGAATATCACCGTTGGGGAAATAAACTGCCTTCAAAATCCTCGCACTCAGAGATTCAGGAACCATTAAAATTCTCCACACCTGCCTCGCAAGTAAAGCAAGGTTGAAAATCTCAATATCACGGAAACCTAATCCCCCTGCATACTTTGGTTGAGTCATTTCTTCCCAAGAAACCCAGCTCACCCGACGTTTTCCGTCTTTGCTTCCCCACCAAAATTTACGGATGAGAGCGTTGAGGTGTTCACATAGTCCTCTTGGCAATTTGAAGCAAGACATGGAGTAAGTTGGGATCGCTTGCGCGACTGACTTGATGAGAATCTCCTTACCACCCACAGATAACAACTGTTCCATCCATCCCATAACCTTCTTCCACAGCCTATCTCGGAGGTATTTAAAAGCACCACTCTTCGACCTCCCCACATCAGATGGCATGTCTAGGTATTTTTCACATAATGTTTCCTTCTGGACATTTAGTTCTTCTTTCACCCCCTCCCTCACAATCTCTGGACACCCCTTGCTGAAAAACACCGAGGACTTATCCATATTAATACTCTGACCCGAAGCATCACAGTACATCTTCAAAACATTTTTCACCTCCAAAGCTCCCTCGATACTTGCTTCAAAGAACAACAGGCTATCATCTGCAAAAAGCAAGTGGTTCACTGCCGGAGCTGTGCTTGCCACTCTCAACCCATTAAGCGCTGATGACTGATTATGTTTTAAAAGGCACGTCAGGCCCTCTGCTGCTAAAAGAAACAAGTATGGAGAGATGGGGTCACCCTGCCTGATCCCCCTCGATGGATAAAACTCCTCCTGTGGGACTCCGTTAAAGAGAACCGAGAAGGAAACAGTAGATACCAACCTCATGATGAGAGCTACCACTCCATTGTTGAAACCAAGTTTTTTCATTATGGCCTCCAAGTAGCTCCACTCCACGCGATCGTATGCCTTCCTCATGTCTAACTTGAGAGCACACGTCCTGTGTTTTTTGGCCTTATTCCTCTTCATGAAGTGCAGACACTCATAAGCAGAAATAATATTGTCCGTAATCAATCTCCCTGGCACAAACGCTGACTGCTCCTCGGAGATAATATCTGGTAGCACTCTTTTCAGTCTGTTAGCCACGACCTTTGACGCCACTTTATATATCACATTACATAAACTAATAGGGCGGAATTGGCCCATCTCCTTTGGGCTAGCCACTTTAGGTATCATGACAATGAACGTCTTATTAACATCCACCGGGCTCTCTTCACCTGACAGCACCCGTAACACTGCTTTCGTCACCTCTTCCCCGCAGAGATTCCAATTGCGCTGAAAGAAGTGAGCTGGATAGCCATCTGGCCCTGGTGCCTTCGTAGGGTACATCTCGAATAGGGCGGCTTTCACTTCCTTTGCCTCGAATGGAGCCGCAAGCATTACATTCATCGCTGCATCCACTCTCGCTGGCACAGATGCCAGAACCACGTCCATACCCTGTACCCCTTCGGACGAGTACAGACTTTTGTAAAAATTACTCGCCATGCTTCCCAACTCCTCATCTGCTGTGGCAACAGTGCTGTCTTCCCGAGTTAACTCTAGGATTCTGTTTCTTCTCCTTCTCTGCGTTGCACGCAAATGGAAGAACCTGGTATTTCGATCGCCCTCAGCCAGCCATTGGACGCGGGACCTCTGCCTCCAAAGGACTTCCTCTTGTTCCATTAGTTCTTCTAACCTTGAGACCACCGTGCTCTCTCTAGCTAATGGCCCTAATCTGCTTGGCTCAGACCGAAGCTGCTGCAGCTCCTTCTGAAGCATACGAACTTGGTATTGAATGTTACCGAAAGTTTCCCTTCCCCATCTATCGAGGTCTGTCGCCACGTTCGCAAGTTTGTCTCGCAAATCTGCTACTGAGCTGGCTCCCCCCGCAGATCTCCACGCAGCTTGCATGGACTCTTCGAATTCCGCGTGCTTCTCCCACGCTAGTTCATACCGAAACAGTCTCTGTCTCCTCCTCGTGCTGCCTGGTTCACGACAGAGTAGGATAGGGAGGTGATCTGATGTGGCCACTGATGCTAGGTGTCGCACTTCTGCACAAGGGAACCGAGCCATCCACGAGGAAGAAGCTAGAGCTCGATCAAGTCTCGTACGGCTGAAAGACCCACCCGCTACTTTTTTCTCAAAGGTCCAATCCACTCCCCGATAGCCAAGATCATGCAAACCACACACATCCACTGTATCTCTGAAACCAGCCATTTGGCTGTAACTCCGTTCGTTGACACCCTCATGCTCAGATCTTAGAAGAACTTCATTGAAATCCCCTATGCAGAGCCATGGGTAGTCATTTGTCGAACGTATGAACTTGAGCATGTCCCAAGTCTTGTGTCTCTCCGCAACCTGCGCCTCCCCATAAACCACAGTGAGACGCCACGGATCATTCCCTTGCTCTATAACAACAGTATCAAGATGATATTGCGAGTAAGGTAAAATTTCTATCTTTATTTCATTGTTCCAAAACAGACCCAGTCCTCCACTGCGGCCTGAACTACTGATAGCAAAACAATTATCAAAACCTAAAGACCGAGATAATCTCTCCACACACTTCTTGTGCAACTGAGTTTCAACAACACAAAGGAGAGATGGAGAATGGAGCCTCGTCAAACCACGAAGCTCCCTTACTGTCGCAGCCCCGCCTAGGCCACGACAGTTAGTACTCAAGATACTCATTTCGACGGGCGGCCCTCCTCACCGGAGGCCGCCAAACCAGTCACGGTCTTGTCTCGTTTCGTCGGCGTGGATTGTTTTTTCGGGCGCTTAGTCTCTCTTGCAGAAGGAGGTGGGGGTGGTGTGCCTGATCTCTCCACATATTTCTTTGCCACGGGTTCAGTTTCAGCCGCCACAGACTCTGAAACACTTGTAGTATCGATCAGCCCCTTCTCTTTCCACTCCAGCATCAACGGCTGCAGGCGCCCCTCACTATCCGAGCTCCCTGCTTTCACAGGGCTCCGTTCTGTCAAGCTAGCGACAGTCGATGATCGCTTTCCATTTTCATTAACCGTCCCCTCCACATTGGTTTTGGCTTCAGCTTTTCCTCCACGTCCCCCTGATCTTCCACCGCGTCCCAGTCCACTTCTGCCACCCCTCCCCGCGCTTCTCCCTTCCGGACGTATGAAAGGGCCGTCACCAGCAGTATTATCAGACCTGAAGCCATGCAGCCTACCACGATTCCATGGGGTATCCGCAAGGAGCCACTTTCCAAACGCATGTTTTCCCGGAGAGTGCTCCCCCGATCCACATTCCTCCTCCTCATGTCCCAACAGGCCACATACTGCACAGAAACGCGGTATTTTCTCATATTTTACCCTCATGATCACTTGCTCTCCCTCTTCCGGTTTAAACGACACAAATCTCGTCAAACTTTTTCTGGAATCTAGCCATACTCTCACGCGCGCATACGAGCCGCCTTCCACTCCTCCCCCGTTAATTTCCATAGCAATTACTTCGCCCACGCTAGCAGCTGCTCCCCAAATCAATTGCCTCTTGCGGTATAACTCTGGGATGTCATAGATCCTAACCCAAGCATGGATACGGTTCAATTCCACCGCAGCAACCCTGGATCCCCCATCATACTTTTCGATGAGCACTCCTTGATCACGGAACAGCCAGGGCCCTTGCTCGGTGATCCGTTTCCAATCTCCCAAACAGCTTGCCTGCACCAAGAACTTATTCTCTTCCACATCCCGTATGACCACCTCCTGAGCGGGTGCCCACGCAAACCTCATGGTTTTCTTCAAAGAAGTTGCACTAAACGGTTTGGAAGTCAACAGCCTCATCACCGCCATCCACTTCGTCTCCTCCCGTAGCGATTCCACTTCACTCTTTGGGACGAAGAAGCCCTCGATATCTTCCCCTTTGATGTTCAAGCTCTCTAGCAAATCCTCCAGAGATGGTTCCCCTCCACTAGCCATAGTCTCCTTCACGCCTCCGTTTTCCGTTTGTGTGGCCATGATCGCGGTTGCGGTCTCTCAACTCCCGAGCACACGAGTACCAAGGCCGGGTAGCCGAACAAGTCTGCCCCTTTATCAGCCCGAGTACCCAGCGCGCACGGTGAGGAGATCGCTTGCTCCGCGCTGTCCTTGTCGCTCCCCTAGCACCGATCGCCGCCGGCAAGGTAGCGTGCAAACCCTAGTCGCCAGTTTTCGCGAGAGCGAACCCTAGACGAAGAGGTAGGGAAAGAGGCCGGCACGGATCGAGGAGTAGATGCTGGGTTGCGCGTGCGTTTCCTGTGTGTTTTTGGTGGCGCTTGGTTGGGTAGATACTAGACAGGTGACGGTCCGGTTCGTGTTTTTAAGGTGCGATCCGCACGAGGTAGAATTTATTGGTGAGACCATCGAGGACAACTTTTTGGTGGACCGAATGCATGTACCCACGCAAGTATTGGTAGATTTTTTATTTTTGCCCTCAAGTACTTGTAGATTATATATTTTGATATGTACGAGTCCATGCATGGCCCGGAGGGTACTCATGACGGCAACCAGCATACCAACCACCTAAAAACGAAGCAGACTCCCCCCCCCCTCTTGAGGGACGCCGAAGCTGCTCGTCACTCGGCTCCTCGATCCCCCTCCTTCGGCTGCAGCCCCGTCGTTAGCGAGCATGGGCGAGGTTGTACTCATGCACAGTTTAGTTCTAGAATCTCTCGCCGTAGAAGTAGGGTTAGGGTTTGTTGACTAGTCCTTTATGGCGATTGGCGAGATGTCGCGCGGCTCTCCCATGCAGGTGCATGCTGCCAAGCACTAGTAGGCTGTTCCCGTCTAGCTCTCCGTAGACTTTCCGAGGTGGGAGGTTGGCGGCAGAGTGATGGCGCCGAGAGTCTCTTGAATAATGGCAGTTCTGGCCACTTCCGATTCCTAAGGTATGGTGCTATCAGATCCCATTTGACCGGCCATGAAGGCGGGGAAAAGGGATGGTTCGACGCCTCTATCGATGGATCTGGAATTGGCGTTGTTGGGTTTCTGTTGCCGGTGGAGGGAATGAAGCGGTCTTCAAGGCTCCACGGGACCACGGGATAGAGATGGCAACCCGCGGTGTGCCTTCTACAGCCCGTTCAATAAAACTTGGTCACCGAATTCGGGTGCGTGCTGATCTGTCGGCCTCCCAGTCCTCTTCCCGTGCTCGTGGTGAAAGGCGAGAGGATTATAGGAGACTGGCAGCTCTGCATCATCAAGCTTGGCGTCAGGACCGTGTGTGTGCTCCGGCGTGCACGGCAAAGGCTACAACACATGAAGGAGTTCCCGAACGTCGGCTGCAGCAAATGGAGCCACTCCTCGTAGGCAAGCGGTGTCATTCCTCGGGCTTACTTCCTCCTCCAGAGTATATTCCCCGACCTCAGTGCGGGATTCGCCACCAACGCCGCCCCAAGTGGCATGTTCCCCGACGGGGAAGAGGATGCCCGGACCTGTAGGTCCCTGAGATGCGGCAACGGCACAGACAAGGGACCTGGTCGTGTTTCTTCTTTCAATTTTAGGACCTGACTTGTAACTTTCGAGGTCCTTGTTGCCATTTCTTATGTTTGTAGGGGCCTCTTTGTAATCTTGTACTTGTTGCATGTATAATATAGCTTCCAGACCCTTCGAGGACATTCCCATTCAAAAAGAGAAGGATAATAACATTGTGTGATTTGTGTCTTCGAGAGGTGACATTTTGGGTCCTTGCATCGGTAGGATGTGGAAGGTTTAGATCGTGCTCTGTTTGGCGATACCTGAAATCTCAGTCCACTCCGCCCTTGATCAAATTTCTAAATCCAAGGCAAGCTACATCGCACATATACAATATTAGTTAAACGGTTGCTCTACTTGCATAGTCTCCTTAGACATCTACTCGAGATGAACCTATCAGTGTTCACCTTCCTAGGCTCCACCGCCCAACAACCATGCGGAAAGAAGAGGTCGATGGGATCGAGAGAGAGAGAATATGGTGGGGAGGGGTCGAAGAGGATACAAGGCTGTGGCAATGGGGCTAGGGTGGTCAACAAGTAAGGGGTGGCGGAGGGGGTGGTTGGCGGCTGACCTTGGTTGGGTCGAGAGGAGTCAGGAAGATAAAGGGCACTATTAGGAAAATGAGTATTAGTGGCGGAATATTTGGTTTCTTCCTTCATTAAAAGTATTAATGCCCACATATGATTGGTCGTCGTTATTTTCATAATAATGAAACGATATGTGGTCATTAGCTACGGAGAAATAACAACCACAATTTTGAAAGATAGACCACTTATGTCATCATTTTTTTATGACCATGATTTGAATCCACTTCTTATAAATCCCTTTTCCAAGCCTTTACATTCTATATAACCGGTATTTCATTGGATAGGGACATTAAGTGTTACATGTTTATACCTATAATTTTAATTTCATACGCATCATAAATAACTAAATTCTTATTTTTTTGAAACCTAGAAAGTTTTGGCGGGGTTAAAAATCACGATGGATGTAGCAGGGTGTGAAGAAACTCTAGAGGTGGCGGGAGCAACGATCGGATGATCTCTTCGATGATGATGGATGGCATGGCGGGTGGTGGGGGTGGGTGGCAAGTAATACATGTGCTAGAGAGTTGGAGATTGACTAACTAAGAGATAAGGTGGAACCCCCCTAGAGGCGAGGGGGCATGATGGGCTCACAATTTTATGTTGTATATTTATGGCCCGTAGTATTTGTATCTCTAAAGTTCAAAATATTTTTGAAAGTTTGGCATCGCTCACTATAATGTGTTGGGTGGCACTAGACGTTCTAAAAGATGACGACCGTGGGTAGATCTAGAGCGCTAAAGCATTAATATTGTGGCCGGGTCTAGATTTTAGATCGATGACGGGTGATGAACTCAACGATGGCTTTGAGGCACGACTAGTTGGATGGAAGTAAAGCTTAGAGGTCAAGAATTTTCCCTAGCATAAAATATGGATGTGACATGATGAAAATGTTAGGTAATAGGTATATCTATGTTAAAATGAGGGGGTAGGGCATAACGCGTGGAGACAAGGAGAAACATAAAATGACGGGTAGTGCGCTAAAATTTCATGCATAAAATAAGAAGGTGCTACAATGATATGTTACATGAAATAGTAGGTAAGGCATACAAATAATAGCGTGTGTCAACCTACATGACATAAAAAATTATATGTAAAAACTAAATACTAGCTTGAAATAAGGAATCTAAGAACACACAAATGATTTCGTGTGTGAGTTCCAATCACTTTTATCTTATGAAACTTGCACGGCATGTTTTGGCACTAGTACAAAACGACATTAAGGACACCTCTCTATGGGAACGACACTTAGGCGCACGAGCCTACCATAGTAGGAACGGTTATGTTAATTTCTTTATTGCCAATATATTGAAAATTGTTATAAATTTTCTCGACGCCGATATTTTTTCATCGCAAACGGAACATTTCGAATGTTTGTTACCAATGCGAAAGCCCAGTAAGCCCATGGGTGGCTCGCCTATAAGAATACCCAATTATCGATGTCCCAATTCCCACCCCTAGCTAGCCACACATTTTGTATATGCACTTCACTCCCTCTCATGTCTGCGGAGCTTGAGGAGGCATTCGAGCCCACCCCAGGCCTCGTCCTCTAACAACCGTAGTCGTGAAATTTTTAAGCACGTGTCAGAGCCGAACCGCCACCGCCTCGTCCTCCGTCAACCGTTGTCCGAGTGCATCCGGCATGTTTAGAGGTCCCCTCATCGCCCCGATCTCGCCCCCCTCGGATGAAAGGGTTCTGATCTAGAGGTTGGGCTCCTACTTTATCGTCCTCCCTCAAGCGAATGACCCGACAATGTCATTAGACACGACGCTTGAGAGGGCAGTACACATCTCCGCCGCAAAGCACGAGATCAAAATTGCCTAGGAAGCGGTGTTCTAGACGTAGCTTTGGGGCAGCCCGGTCTCTGCTCCCCGTCTAGGGCCCTAGGCCAAATGAGACATCATTATCACGTCTGTGGCGGAGTCGTGGTTGGATGAATTGGAATCGGAGGAGGACGAGGCAAACTACCATTCATATGACACTAGCTCCGGTGCTAGGGCATCGGCCAGCGGCGGTCTAAGAACACACAAATGATTTCGTGTGTGAGTTCCAATCACTTTTATCTTATGAAACTTGCACGGCATGTTTTGGCACTAGTACAAAACGACATTAAGGACACCCCTCTATGGGAACGACACTTAGGCGCACGAGCCTACCATAGTAGGAACGGTTATGTTAATTTCTTTATTGCCAATATATTGAAAATTGTTATAAATTTTCTCGACGCCGATATTTTTTCATCGCAAACGGAACATTTCGAATGTTTGTTACCAATGTGAAAGCCCAGTAAGCCCATGGGTGGCTCGCCTATAAGAATACCCAATTATCGATGTCCCAATTCCCACCCCTAGCTAGCCACACATTTTGTATATGCACTTCACTCCCTCTCATGTCTGCGGAGCTTGAGGAGGCATTCGAGCCCACCCCAGGCCTCGTCCTCTAACAACCGTAGTCGTGAAATTTTTAAGCACGTGTCAGAGCCGAACCGCCGCCGCCTCGTCCTCCGTCAACCGTTGTCCGAGTACATCCGGCATGTTTAGAGGTCCCCTCATCGCCCCGATCTCGCCCCCCTCGGATGAAGGGGTTCTGATCTAGAGGTTGGGCTCCTACTTTATCGTCCTCCCTCAAGCGAATGACCCGACAATGTCATTAGACACGACGCTTGAGAGGGCAGTACACATCTCCGCCGCAAAGCACGAGATCAAAATTGCCTAGGAAGCGGTGTTCTAGACGTAGCTTTGGGGCAGCCCGGTCTCTGCTCCCCGTCTAGGGCCCTAGGCCAAATGAGACATCATTATCACGTCTGTGGCGGAGTCGTGGTTGGATGAATTGGAATCGGAGGAGGACGAGGCAAACTACCATTCATATGACACTAGCTCCGGTGCTAGGGCATCGGCCAGCGGCGGTAAGCGACCTCGCCTCATCTAAGGTAAATCTAAAAAAATGTTTATTTCCTCTGCTTAATTGCTCTGTTGTGTTATTATTTCTTGGATAAATAATGCATTTTGTTAGATTAGTTGTTTATTTTCTCTGTTTTTTATATACATGTTGTTGTTACTTGTGAGAGTCCAATTAGTCAAGTTATTTATTTTTTCATTTTTTGTTATATAAATGTTGTTAGTACTTGTGAGAGACCAACTAGTCTAGTTTTGTATATGCTCCGTTTTTTTTATATAAATGATGTTACTATGTGAGAGAGTCCAAGCATTCTACTTATGTATTTGGTCTGGTTTTTGTTGTATAAATGGTTTTACTACTTGTGAGTTTTAGCTCCGACATTTGGTATCAAAGCCTCAAGATCTGATGTTGCAGCGATGTCATACTCCATGTGAGGTGGGGGGCGATGGCGCGAGATGGAGGTTGTCAACACGTTGTGATGACGCTAGGAGGAGACACTGATTTGATGTTGCCAAAAGAAGACAACGGTGTGATAATGTTGCAAGGCAGCAACCACTACTAGGAAAAGGCTTATAGCAGGAAAAGGTACCGCCGGCGCCCCAAGTTTCGCGCGCGCCGGTGCTAGCTACCGCCGGCGCTCCAATACCACGCGCGTCGGCGTTAATAGACTACCACCGGCGCATCATATTTCACCGACGCCGGCGCTAATGCGCGACCAGCCTCCGCCCCCCAACTCACACATATCCCCGGCGCGTATGACTTTGGTGCCCCGACACTATTTGACATACCACTGTCGCACAACTATCCCCGCGCCCCGGCGCTAATACCAGCTTGGCACAGAGTCCCTCGACCTCAGCTCCCGAGTGCATAGCCCTCTTCCTCGATCCCCTTTTCGCTCCTCCTCAAATGGATCCCCTTCTGCCGCCGCCGCTTCTCCGCGCTGGCAACCCTGCCTCACCGATCAGCCCTCGACGCCGGCCACCCCACCAACTTCTCTCTTCGCCCGCCGCCGCCTCTCGATTCGCAACTGGCGGCCGTTGTCGAGAAGACAACGGTGTGATAATGTTGCAAGGCAGCAACGGTGCAATATCGCTAGGAAGATGCCCGTTGGCGCGATGTCGCTACGAGGATTGCTATGAAGCCGATCAAAGATGGTACCATGCATGGTGAAGAGGAGAATGAGAGGAGAGGAAATTGCTCGTTGTCGATGACAATAATACCCTTTTTTGAAGATACGTGAAGAACCGAGAATCGATATTAGGGGTTATTGTTAGCTTTTAATCTTTGATTTTGTTTATAATATGCATGTAGTTGAGATCATCTCGTTAGTTGTGTAGTTAGTTTAGTATGGATGCAAGGGTGAGATGTCATTGGGCCATGTGAAGCAGGGAGCATTGGCGAGATGTCGATGGTGGCGAGAGACCGTCGTGCATGTGCTGAGTTGATTAGCTACATGTGAATGGTGTAGGCATGGTCGTCATATTCCCAGAGTGATTCTAGAATGGAAAAGTGGCCAGGATTAGTTAGTGCATGAGGTCGTGTGGTTAGTGGCATGTGTATATTTAGTACATGGTTTAGTGTTGTGTGTGTGAGACTTAGCGTATGCATGTTTCCCTCGACAAGAGAACATAGATGACCTCATAGTTTCAGCTTTGACAATTATTACTTCTCCTAACATAAAATAATGACACACGAGAACAAACGGACGTATGAAATGACAGGGTAATAAACATCTTCTAGGAAACAATAATAACACCCGACAATGAAACACCATATGCAGTTACATATAATAACTACTAGTAACGGGGAGTATATTCTAGGGCAAATTATGAAAACTAGTAACAGGGGAGGCGTTTTGGCACCCTGGTGCATATGCCTCTATATTTAAATTGTGTTTTTTTCTAAAATTGCATAAAAATGTTCGCACATAGATCTTAATATTCTTTGTATTTATAAAGTTGTTTTACTACAGCCCATACTTTTTTTGCTTTGCCATAAAAACAAAATTTGGTGCTAAAATAAGTCTTTTCATGAGACATTTTTGTATTTTTTATACACGACATAAAAAATGTCGTTTTTTGGTAAAACGATTTTGTGCACACATATTATGTTAAGATCTATTCGCGAACATTTTTTCGATTTTTTTTACATTTCAAGATGTGTTTTTGAAATACCGGATGCATATGTAACTGGGAGCCAAAATGGATATATGAACTAGTAGCATGCAACACGGAAATGGGACATGCAATAGTAAGTTATATCTAAATCAAATTTCTTAGAAAACAAAGTACCGCCAAACATCATTAACTAATGTTAGGAACTCAATTCCAATATCCGCCCAAGCTACGCCCCAATTTGATCATGTTGAATATGATATGTTTATTATTAACATTATTTTATGTAACTTATCAAAAAGCATGGTTCTTCGGTTTAGATTATTATTTTATGCTTAAAAACAGTTATGTTTCTACTTACATAATCACAACCATGAAAATGGACGGAAAAATCGCCAATATAAAAACAATGTGCTACAAATCCCGAAAACGGGAGGAAACATGCTAGAACAAGTGAATATATATGATATATCTATGACAGTGTGCAACTAGTTAATTTAGCCAGCGTGCAACTTTTCGGTTGAGACGTTGTTGGCGTGCAATCTCTCTCGTTGGACGAAAAAAAGTGCTACTCCATTATCCGCGGTTCGTTCTAGTTTTGTACCATGCTCACCAAAACAGCGACAACTTTCTCATTTTGAGTTTGACTTTGGCATTCAAACCTATCCATAGAAAAAGTAGGCACACGAGAAGAAAATATAACCCGACATCATGTACGTCATCAAAACCCTTAAAATCTTACTAGAAGCATGATTTTTTTGTGTGCTCAAATTGTTCATGGTCGTTTCACTAACTAATTACGAATTTCCTTGACCCCTCATCCAACCTGCGAATCAAGCCATCTTGTGGTTTCGAAAATCATAAGAAAAGGGCAACACATGAAAATATTAAAATAAAGTAAGTGAAGATGGTCGGAAAGAATATGAGTAAGAGTAAGGATGGTGTGGTTAATGTTGCATCGTATTATTTTATGTTATGTGCCTTTGGTGGTCTTTATTACCGTTTCTCTGAACATGTGTGGTAAATGCCTATCATTCCATGCAAATTGTAATTCGTTAACATGCATGTAGATAGATATTTCGTGCATGTTGAGAGAGTCATCATTTTATGATTACAAACTAGATAATGTATGCTTAGATAATATCAGGTAAAAAAATGGCAAGATAACCCAAAAAGTATGCATGATATCTCTTGTGGCTACATTAAGAAAAGTAAAAGTCCTGAAAATCATAACTCCACGAGAGCTTTCAAACGTCTCCTAAATCGACTCGATAGAAAATCGTGTGCAAAAGTTCCGCCTCACGGAATACGAAATTTTTAGACGCCCAATAGGTTTTCGCGAAATTTTTTGGTTGTTAAAATTTGGTAGGAAAACCCAAAAGATATAAGTTTTATAGCGCCTATAAATTGGCACAGAACATGCAAGAATGGATATGGACGGGAAAAAGGTAAAGTCTTCAATGAATGTTGCAATACTGAATATTTTATGCTTACAATCTAATTTGACATGCTTAGATAGTCACTTGTTGTGAAAATTGCGCGAGAAATAAAAACAATTATGTGTGCTATAGACCCTTGAAACCGGTGAGAAAAGTGCCGAAATGAAAACGAATGGAGAAAACTATCAAAATGGAAACGAGTAGGAAACTTTTAAATCTTGCATGCATTTTGAAAATCTTGATATTTTAGGGTTACAACTAGATAATGCATATTTAGATAATCACCGGACACGAAAACCAGGGAGGAGAATTCAACAAGTGTATGTGCTATAGCCCCTGAGAATTGGTCATATAAACTGTCAAAACAAAAAACAGTTTGCTATGGCACTTGAAAATGGGTGGGATCAGTTCAAAAAGAAAACAAGTGAAAAAACTTCCTGAATGGAAACAACGTGCCATAGTGCCCCGCTCCCCTCCCCCCCAAAAAATATTGGCGGGAAAACTATTACATATCATAAAAAGTGTGCGGATAAGGAGACTCGATATTTCAGGTTCATGTGTATGATCTTTGAATAGTGATCTCTTTTTTCCCTCTATTTATTTGTTATTAATCCAATATTTCTTTTTAAGATATTCTTTGTTTTTAAGTTTAAGCTGTAATAGTTTTCTGACACACCTATATGTTCTTTGAACACTGGTATTGCTTCTTTCTTCTGCTTGGTTGTCATTAATTTAATCTTTTGTTCAGGTATTTTCTTGTTTTTATACTTAACATACAATAGGTTCTAGACTCATGTATATGTTCTTTGCATAGAGATCTTGTCGGCCATGGCCGGACGGTGAGGATGATGTCAGCCTCCTTTCCACTCTCATTTCTGCCACCGTTGAAGGGGAGATGGAGCAAGTCGATGTTGTCTCCTTGACCTCTGCATGCATCCAACTCGGCGCAACATCGTCAATTGTAGGTGGTAGGTGCGGCTATGCTCTCCTCTGGTCCATTCTTTAGAAATTAGATCACTGTACCGAGCTTAAGTTCAGGCAAAAACAAAAAAATAAGCACCGACTAGAGCGTAAGGTTTTCATTATTAGGTGATTATAGAGATGAGATCCACTAGTGCATTATTCTTGCCATGATTTGTATGTTTGTTTTTTCAGAACACGGTAGTGGTGAGCGGACCGGTTAGCCCACTACTCTACTTCTAGTTGACATCAAAGCAACATGCACCTGCGCGTGCACCCCCTAACATATATCCCATGCACACTACAGGAATGGCCTAAGGTGCCGACGGCCAAATATTGTGCCGACGGCCAAATGTCGGGCACCGTCGGCACATGGTGTCAGAGCCCCGGCCTGCGCCCGAGGCCGTCGGCACGTATTTGGCCGTCGGCACAAGACCAAGGATGCCGACGGTGGCCCTCGGCACATTTTAGCCGTCGGCACAGTCTGCAAGCCGACGGTGGCCCTCGGCAAACAATAGACCGTCGGCACAGGTGGACTTTGCCGTACTGCGCGGGCTGGCTGGGGCCTACCCAGTAATGTGCCGACGGTGGCCGTCGGCACAGGTGAACTTTTCCCTTTTTCTTATTTTGCGCGTGCATGTCTATTTATTAGTTACTATCAATTGATAAAATTAATATGTTAATATTTTATGTTTAAAATATAGAAATTCACAACCGTTACCATGTATCGAGAGATCTAAGTCGATTTCTATTCATACTACACCGACACCACTATCGAGGGGTGGATCCGGAGCGTCTGGACCCCAACACAAGCAAGTTTATGCCATAGCATGTCATTATAGGTGTGTTGTGTGCTTTTGATGGCAAAGATTTCACTCCGGGGTGTGGGCCGCTTCACCGGCATCCACTTCTCTCTCGTGAGTTTACACGCGCTTATAGGGTGAAACCCCCGTATCGGACGAAACGTCGTGAATCTTCCGAAGAGGTGGGTTCTACCTTGTTGTTTTATGTTCCTATGGCCTACCCTAACACAACCAAGCACCTAGTTTCCACAATGCTACCCCCTTTCGACGCCGTTACCGCGTGTTTCCGTATAAGTCCGGTATTTCTCCTGCGGGTCTAGGGTTTCACCGGAGGGGTGGATCCGGAGCGTCTGGACCCCAACACAAGCAAGTTTATGCCATAGCATGTCATTATAGGTGTGTTGTGTGCTTTTGATGGCAAAGATTTCACTCCGGGGTGTGGGCCGCTTCACCGGCATCCACTTCTCTCTCGTGAGTTTACACGCGCTTATAGGGTGAAACCCCCGTATCGGACGAAACGTCGTGAATCTTCCGAAGAGGTGGGTTCTACCTTGTTGTTTTATGTTCCTATGGCCTACCCTAAACAAACCAATCACCTAGTTCCACAATGCTACCCCCTTTCGACGCCGTTACCGCGTGTTTCCGTATAAGTCCGGTATTTCTCCTGCGGGTCTAGGGTTTCACCGGAGGGGTGGATCCGGAGCGTCTGGACCCCAACACAAGCAAGTTTATGCCATAGCATGTCATTATAGGTGTGTTGTGTGCTTTTGATGGCAAAGATTTCACTCCGGGGTGTGGGCCGCTTCACCGGCATCCACTTCTCTCTCGTGAGTTTACACGCGCTTATAGGGTGAAACCCCCGTATCGGACGAAACGTCGTGAATCTTCCGAAGAGGTGGGTTCTACCTTGTTGTTTATGTTCCTATGGCCTACCCTAACACAACCAATCACCTAGTTCCACAATGCTACCCCCTTTCGACGCCGTTACCGGTGTTTCCGTATAAGTCCGGTATTTCTCCTGCGGGTCTAGGGTTTCACCGGAGGGGTGGATCCGGAGCGTCTGGACCCCAACACAAGCAAGTTTATGCCATAGCATGTCATTATAGGTGTGTTGTGTGCTTTTGATGGCAAAGATTTCACTCCGGGGTGTGGGCCGCTTCACCGGCATCCACTTCTCTCTCGTGAGTTTACACGCGCTTATAGGGTGAAACCCCCGTATCGGACGAAACGTCGTGAATCTTCCGAAGAGGTGGGTTCTACCTTGTTGTTTTATGTTCCTATGGCCTACCCTAACACAACCAATCACCTAGTTCCACAATGCTACCCCCTTTCGACGCCGTTACCGCGTGTTTCCGTATAAGTCCGGTATTTCTCCTGCGGGTCTAGGGTTTCACCGGAGGGGTGGATCCGGAGCGTCTGGACCCCAACACAAGCAAGTTTATGCCATAGCATGTCATTATAGGTGTGTTGTGTGCTTTTGATGGCAAAGATTTCACTCCGGGTGTGGGCCGCTTCACCGGCATCCACTTCTCTCTCGTGAGTTTACACGCGCTTATAGGGTGAAACCCCCGTATCGGACGAAACGTCGTGAATCTTCCGAAGAGGTGGGTTCTACCTTGTTGTTTTTATGTTCCTATGGCCTACCCTAACACAACCAAGCACCTAGTTCCACAATGCTACCCCCTTTCGACGCCGTTACCGCGTGTTTCCGTATAAGTCCGGTATTTCTCCTGCGGGTCTAGGGTTTCACCGGAGGGGTGGATCCGGAGCGTCTGGACCCCAACACAAGCAAGTTTATGCCATAGCATGTCATTATAGGTGTGTTGTGTGCTTTTGATGGCAAAGATTTCACTCCGGGGTGTGGGCCGCTTCACCGGCATCCACTTCTCTCTCGTGAGTTTACACGCGCTTATAGGGTGAAACCCCCGTATCGGACGAAACGTCGTGAATCTTCCGAAGAGGTGGGTTCTACCTTGTTGTTTTATGTTCCTATGGCCTACCCTAACACAACCAATCACCTAGTTCCACAATGCTACCCCCTTTCGACGCCGTTACCGCGTGTTTCCGTATAAGTCCGGTATTTCTCCTGCGGGTCTAGGGTTTCACCGGAGGGGTGGATCCGGAGCGTCTGGACCCCAACACAAGCAAGTTTATGCCATAGCATGTCATTATAGGTGTGTTGTGTGCTTTTGATGGCAAAGATTTCACTCCGGGGTGTGGGCCGCTTCACCGGCATCCACTTCTCTCTCGTGAGTTTACACGCGCTTATAGGGTGAAACCCCCGTATCGGACGAAACGTCGTGAATCTTCCGAAGAGGTGGGTTCTACCTTGTTGTTTTATGTTCCTATGGCCTACCCTAACACAACCAATCACCTAGTTCCACAATGCTACCCCCTTTCGACGCCGTTACCGCGTGTTTCCGTATAAGTCCGGTATTTCTCCTGCGGGTCTAGGGTTTCACGGAGGGGTGGATCCGGAGCGTCTGGACCCCAACACAAGCAAGTTTATGCCATAGAATGTCATTATAGGTGTGTTGTGTGCTTTTGATGGCAAAGATTTCACTCCGGGGTGTGGCCGCTTCACCGGCATCCACTTCTCTCTCGTGAGTTTACACGCGCTTATAGGGTGAAACCCCCGTATCGGACGAAACGTCGTGAATCTTCCGAAGAGGTGGGTTCTACCTGTTGTTTTATGTTCCTATGGCCTACCCTAACACAACCAATCACCTAGTTCCACAATGCTACCCTTTCGACGCCGTTACCGCGTGTTTCCGTATAAGTCCGGTATTTCTCCTGCGGGTCTAGGGTTTCACCGGAGGGGTGGATCCGGAGCGTCTGGACCCCAACACAAGCAAGTTTATGCCATAGCAGTCATTATAGGTGTGTGTGCTTTTGATGGCAAAGATTTCACTCCGGGGTGTGGGCCGCTTCACCGGCATCCACTTCTCTCTCGTGAGTTTACACGCGCTTATAGGGTGAAACCCCCGTATCGGACGAAACGTCGTGAATCTTCCGAAGAGGTGGGTTCTACCTTGTTGTTTTATGTTCCTATGGCCTACCCTAACACAACCAATCACCTAGTTCCACAATGCTACCCCCTTTCGACGCCGTTACCGCGTGTTTCCGATAAGTCCGGTATTTCTCCTGCGGGTCTAGGGTTTCACCGGAGGGGTGGATCCGGAGCGTCTGGACCCCAACACAAGCAAGTTTATGCCATAGCATGTCATTATAGGTGTGTTGTGTGCTTTTGATGGCAAAGATTTCACTCCGGGGTGTGGGCCGCTTCACCGCATCCACTTCTCTCTCGTGAGTTTACACGCGCTTAGGGTGAAACCCCCGTATCGGACGAAACGTCGTGAATCTTCCGAAGAGGTGGGTTCTACCTTGTTGTTTTATGTTCCTATGGCCTACCCTAACACAACCAAGCACCTAGTTCCACAATGCTACCCCCTTTCGACGCCGTTACCGCGTGTTTCCGTATAAGTCCGGTATTTCTCCTGCGGGTCTAGGGTTTCACCGAGGGT
Source organism: Alopecurus myosuroides (assembly GCA_028641055.1). Classification (NCBI taxonomy): domain Eukaryota; kingdom Viridiplantae; phylum Streptophyta; class Magnoliopsida; order Poales; family Poaceae; genus Alopecurus; species Alopecurus myosuroides. The sequence continues at coordinate 145,825 of JAPCYS010002982.1, forward strand.
GGATCCGGAGCGTCTGGACCCCAACACAAGCAAGTTTATGCCATAGCATGTCATTATAGGTGTGTTGTGTGCTTTTGATGGCAAAGATTTCACTCCGGGGTGTGGGCCGCTTCACCGGCATCCACTTCTCTCGTGAGTTTACACGCGCTTATAGGGTGAAACCCCGTATCGGACGAAACGTCGTGAATCTTCCGAAGAGGTGGGTTCTACCTTGTTGTTTTATGTTCCTATGGCCTACCCTAACACAACCAATCACCTAGTTCCACAATGCTACCCCTTTCGACGCCGTTACCGCGTGTTTCCGTATAAGTCCGGTATTTCTCCTGCGGGTCTAGGGTTTCACCGGAGGGGTGGATCCGGAGCGTCTGGACCCCAACACAAGCAAGTTTATGCCATAGCATGTCATTATAGGTGTGTTGTGTGCTTTTGATGGCAAAGATTTCACTCCGGGGTGTGGGCCGCTTCACCGCATCCACTTCTCTCTCGTGAGTTTACACGCGCTTATAGGGTGAAACCCCCGTATCGGACGAAACGTCGTGAATCTTCCGAAGAGGTGGGTTCTACCTTGTTGTTTTATGTTCCTATGGCCTACCCTAACACAACCAATCACCTAGTTCCACAATGCTACCCCCCTTTCGACGCCGTTACGCGTGTTTCCGTATAAGTCCGGTATTTCTCCTGCGGTCTAGGGTTTCACCGGAGGGGTGGATCCGGAGCGTCTGGACCCCAACACAAGCAAGTTTATGCCATAGAATGTCATTATAGGTGTGTTGTGTGCTTTTGATGGCAAAGATTTCACTCCGGGGTGTGGGCCGCTTCACCGGCATCCACTTCTCTCTCGTGAGTTTACACGCGCTTATAGGGTGAAACCCCCGTATCGGACGAAACGTCGTGAATCTTTCCGAAGAGGTGGGTTCTACCTTGTTGTTTTATGTTCCTATGGCCTACCCTAACACAACCAATCACCTAGTTCCACAATGCTACCCCCTTTCGACGCCGTTACCGCGTGTTTCCGTATAAGTCCGGTATTTCTCCTGCGGGTCTAGGGTTTCACCGAGGGGTGGATCCGGAGCGTCTGGACCCCAACACAAGCAAGTTTATGCCATAGCATGTCATTATAGGTGTGTTGTGTGCTTTTTATGGCAAAGATTTCACTCCGGGGTGTGGGCCGCTTCACCGGCATCCACTTCTCTCTCGTGAGTTTACACGCGCTTATAGGGTGAAACCCCCGTATCGGACGAAACGTCGTGAATCTTCCGAAGAGGTGGGTTTACCTTGTTTGTTTTATGTTCCTATGGCCTACCCTAACACAACCAATCACCTAGTTCCACAATGCTACCCCCTTTCGACGCCGTTACCGCGTGTTTCCGTATAAGTCCGGTATTTCTCCTGCGGGTCTAGGGTTTCACCGGAGGGGTGGATCCGGAGCGTCTGGACCCCAACACAAGCAAGTTTATGCCATAGCATGTCATTATAGGTGTGTTGTGTGCTTTTGATGGCAAAGATTTCACTCCGGGGTGTGGGCCGCTTCACCGGCATCCACTTCTCTCTCGTGAGTTTACACGCGCTTATAGGGTGAAACCCCGTATCGGACGAAACGTCGTGAATCTTCCGAAGAGGTGGGTTCTACCTTGTTGTTTTATGTTCCTATGGCCTACCCTAACACAACCAAGCACCTAGTTCCACAATGCTACCCCCTTTCGACGCCGTTACCGCGTGTTTCCGTATAAGTCCGGTATTTCTCCTGCGGGTCTAGGGTTTCACCGGAGGGGTGGATCCGGAGCGTCTGGACCCCAACACAAGCAAGTTTATGCCATAGCATGTCATTATAGGTGTGTTGTGTGCTTTTGATGGCAAAGATTTCACTCCGGGGTGGGCCGCTTCACCGGCATCACTTCTCTCTCGTGAGTTTACACGCGCTTATAGGGTGAAACCCCGTATCGGACGAAACGTCGTGAATCTTCCGAAGAGGTGGTTCTACCTTGTTGTTTTATGTTCCTATGGCCTACCCTAACACAACCAATCACCTATTCCACAATGCTACCCCCTTTCGACGCCGTTACCGCGTGTTTCCGTATAAGTCCGGTATTTCTCCTGCGGGTCTAGGGTTTCACCGGAGGGGTGGATCCGAGCGTCTGGACCCCAACACAAGCAAGTTTATGCCATAGCATGTCATTATAGGTGTGTTGTGTGCTTTTGATGGCAAAGATTTCACTCCGGGGTGTGGGCCGCTTCACCGGCATCCACTTCTCTCTCGTGAGTTTACACGCGCTTATAGGGTGAAACCCCCGTATCGGACGAAACGTCGTGAATCTTCCGAAGAGGTGGGTTCTACCTTGTTGTTTTATGTTCCTATGGCCTACCCTAACACAACCAATCACCTAGTTCCACAATGCTACCCCCTTTCGACGCCGTTACCCGCGTGTTTCCGTATAAGTCCGGTATTTCTCCTGCGGGTCTAGGGTTTCACCGGAGGGGTGGATCCGGAGCGTCTGGACCCCAACAAGCAGTTTATGCCATAGCATGTCATTATAGGTGTGTTGTGTGCTTTTGATGGCAAAGATTTCACTCCGGGTGTGGGCCGCTTCACCGGCATCCACTTCTCTCTCGTGAGTTTACACGCGCTTATAGGGTGAAACCCCCGTATCGGACGAAACGTGAATCTTCCGAAGAGGTGGGTTCTACCTTGTTGTTTTATGTTCCTATGGCCTACCCTAACACAACCAATCACCTAGTTCCACAATGCTACCCCCTTTCGACGCCGTTACGCCGTGTTTCCGTATAAGTCCGGTATTTTCTCCTGCGGGTCTAGGGTTTTCGGAGGGTGGATCCGGAGCGTCTGGACCCCAACACAAGCAAGTTTATGCCATAGCATGTCATTATAGGTGTGTGTGTTCTTTTGATGGCAAAGATTTTCACTCCGGGGTGTGGGCCGCTTCACGGCATCCACTTCTCTCTCTCGTGAGTTTACACGCGCTTATAGGTGAAACCCCCGTATCGGACGAAACGTCGTGAATCTTCCGAAGAGGTGGGTTCTACCTTGTTGTTTTATGTTCCTATGGCCTACCCTAACACAACCAATCACCTAGTTCCACAATGCTACCCCCTTTCGACGCCGTTACCGCGTGTTCCGTATAAGTGGTATTTCTCCTGCGGGTCTAGGGTTTCACCGGAGGGGTGGATCCGGAGCGTCTGGACCCCAACACAAGCAAGTTTATGCCATAGAATGTCATTATAGGTGTGTTGTGTGCTTTTGATGGCAAAGATTTCACTCCGGGGTGTGGGCCGCTTCACCGGCATCCACTTCTCTCTCGTGAGTTTACACGCGCTTATAGGTGAAACCCCCGTATCGGACGAAACGTCGTGAATCTTCCGAAGAGGTGGGTTCTAACCTTGTTGTTTTATGTTCCTATGGCCTACCCTAACACAACCAAGCACCTAGTTCCACAATGCTACCCTTTCGACGCCGTTACCGCGTGTTTTCCGTATAAGTCCGGTATTTCTCCTGCGGTCTAGGTTTCACCGGAGGGGTGGATCCGGAGCGTCTGGACCCCAACACAAGCAAGTTTATGCATCATGTCATTATAGGTGTGTTGTGTGCTTTTGATGGCAAAGAATTTCACTCCGGGTGTGGGCCGCTTCACCGGCATCCACTTCTCTCTCGTGATTTACACGCGCTTATAGGGTGAAACCCCCGTATCGGACGAAACGTCGTGAATCTTCCGAAGAGGTGGGTTCTACCTTGTTGTTTTATGTTCCTATGGCCTACCCTAACACAACCCAATCACCTAGTTCCACAATGCTACCCCCTTCGACGCCGTTACCGCGTGTTTCCGTATAAGTCCGGTATTTCTCCTGCGGGTCTAGGGTTTCACCGGAGGGGTGGATCCGGAGCGTCTGGACCCCAACACAAGCAAAGTTTATGCCATAGCATGTCATTATAGGTGTGTTGTGTGCTTTTGATGGCAAAGATTTCACTCCGGGGTGTGGGCCGCTCACCGGCATCCACTTCTCTCTCGTGAGTTTACACGCGCTTATAGGGTGAAACCCCCGTATCGGACGAAACGTCGTGAATCTTCCGAAGAGGTGGGTTCTACCTTGTTGTTTTATGTTCCTATGGCCTACCCTAACACAACCAAGCACCTAGTTCCACAATGCTACCCCCTTTCGACGCCGTTACCGCGTGTTTCCGTATAAGTCCGGTATTTCTCCTGCGGGTCTAGGGTTTCACCGGAGGGGTGGATCCGGAGCGTCTGGACCCCAACACAAGCAAGTTTATGCCATAGCATGTCATTATAGGTGTGTTGTGTGCTTTTGATGGCAAAGATTTCACTCCGGGGTGTGGGCCGCTTCACCGGCATCCACTTCTCTCTCGTGAGTTTACACGCGCTTATAGGGTGAAACCCCCGTATCGGACGAAACGTCGTGAATCTTCCGAAGAGGTGGGTTCTACCTTGTTGTTTTATGTTCCTATGGCCTACCCTAACACAACCAATCACCTAGTTCCACAATGCTACCCCCTTTCGACGCCGTTACCGCGTGTTTCCGTATAAGTCCGGTATTTCTCCTGCGGGTCTAGGGTTTCACCGGAGGGGTGGATCCGGAGCGTCTGGACCCCAACACAAGCAAGTTTATGCCATAGCATGTCATTATAGGTGTGTTGTGTGCTTTTGATGGCAAAGATTTCACTCCGGGGTGTGGGCCGCTTCACCGGCATCCACTTCTCTCTCGTGAGTTTACACGCGCTTATAGGGTGAAACCCCCGTATCGGACGAAACGTCGTGAATCTTCCGAAGAGGTGGGTTCTACCTTGTTGTTTTATGTTCCTATGGCCTACCCTAACACAACCAATCACCTAGTTCCACAATGCTACCCCCTTTCGACGCCGTTACCGCGTGTTTCCGTATAAGTCCGGTATTTCTCCTGCGGGTCTAGGGTTTCACCGGAGGGGTGGATCCGGAGCGTCTGGACCCCAACACAAGCAAGTTTATGCCATAGCATGTCATTATAGGTGTGTTGTGTGCTTTTGATGGCAAAGATTTCACTCCGGGGTGTGGGCCGCTTCACCGGCATCCACTTCTCTCTCGTGAGTTTACACGCGCTTATAGGGTGAAACCCCCGTATCGGACGAAACGTCGTGAATCTTCCGAAGAGGTGGGTTCTACCTTGTTGTTTTATGTTCCTATGGCCTACCCTAACACAACCAATCACCTAGTTCCACAATGCTACCCCCTTTCGACGCCGTTACCGCGTGTTTCCGTATAAGTCCGGTATTTCTCCTGCGGGTCTAGGGTTTCACCGGAGGGGTGGATCCGGAGCGTCTGGACCCCAACACAAGCAAGTTTATGCCATAGCATGTCATTATAGGTGTGTTGTGTGCTTTTGATGGCAAAGATTTCACTCCGGGGTGTGGGCCGCTTCACCGGCATCCACTTCTCTCTCGTGAGTTTACACGCGCTTATAGGGTGAAACCCCCGTATCGGACGAAACGTCGTGAATCTTCCGAAGAGGTGGGTTCTACCTTGTTGTTTTATGTTCCTATGGCCTACCCTAACACAACCAATCACCTAGTTCCACAATGCTACCCCCTTTCGACGCCGTTACCGCGTGTTTCCGTATAAGTCCGGTATTTCTCCTGCGGGTCTAGGGTTTCACCGGAGGGGTGGATCCGGAGCGTCTGGACCCCAACACAAGCAAGTTTATGCCATAGAATGTCATTATAGGTGTGTTGTGTGCTTTTGATGGCAAAGATTTCACTCCGGGGTGTGGGCCGCTTCACCGGCATCCACTTCTCTCTCGTGAGTTTACACGCGCTTATAGGGTGAAACCCCCGTATCGGACGAAACGTCGTGAATCTTCCGAAGAGGTGGGTTCTACCTTGTTGTTTTATGTTCCTATGGCCTACCCTAACACAACCAAGCACCTAGTTCCACAATGCTACCCCCTTTCGACGCCGTTACCGCGTGTTTCCGTATAAGTCCGGTATTTCTCCTGCGGGTCTAGGGTTTCACCGGAGGGGTGGATCCGGAGCGTCTGGACCCCAACACAAGCAAGTTTATGCCATAGCATGTCATTATAGGTGTGTTGTGTGCTTTTGATGGCAAAGATTTCACTCCGGGGTGTGGGCCGCTTCACCGGCATCCACTTCTCTCTCGTGAGTTTACACGCGCTTATAGGGTGAAACCCCCGTATCGGACGAAACGTCGTGAATCTTCCGAAGAGGTGGGTTCTACCTTGTTGTTTTATGTTCCTATGGCCTACCCTAACACAACCAATCACCTAGTTCCACAATGCTACCCCCTTTCGACGCCGTTACCGCGTGTTTCCGTATAAGTCCGGTATTTCTCCTGCGGGTCTAGGGTTTCACCGGAGGGGTGGATCCGGAGCGTCTGGACCCCAACACACGAATGGCCATATCTAACATGAATTAATGCCCCCGAAAACGCACGACGTCCAAATGACAAATGAATTATGTTAGGTGTGATCATCATGGTCCACTTTGTGTCGGGATGTGGCTAGTTGTCAATGTGCCGCGCGCAAGCTGTTATGTCAATGAGCCTTTGTCGGCGATGGGTAGACTCGGCCATTTATATGCGCGAGTATTAAACATGAACAACCCGACGGTGATGTAAAATAGTAATATACTATTATTAAGATTAAACAAAATATACTATTATTAAGATTAAACAAAATAGTACTTATGTGATCAATAATATAGTAGTAGTAATATACTATTATTAAGATTAAACAAAATAATATAGAAGTAGTAATACAATAAAATAGAACAAAATGCGAATCTGAAAAAAAAAAATAGTTGTGCCGACGGCAAAGCCGTCGGCATAGGTTATTTGAAAAAAAAAACAGCAGAGCTGTGCCGACGGCTGCCGTCGGCACAGCTCACTTAATATCTACCCACCTGGTCGGGCGCGGGGGTCAACTCCCCCACACCCGACGCCCTCATCCTCGATCTCTCCCCGCCGCCACCTCTCCCCGCCGCGCCGCCACCTCTCCCCGCGCCGCCCCCGGCCGCCGCGCTCTCTTCCCCGCCGCCACCTCTCCTCCCCGCGCCGCCCCCGGCCGCCGCGCTCTCCTCCCCGCCGCCACCTCTCGTCCCCGCGCTCTCCCGGCCGCCACCTCTCCCCGCGCTCTCCTCCCCGCCGCCACGCTCTCCTCCCCGCCGCCACCTCTCCCCGCGCCGCCCCCGGCCGCCGCGCCCGAGCTCCTCTCCCCGCCCCCGAGCTCCTCCTCCGCCGCCAACCCATCCCGCCGACGCCGCCCACCCGCGCCACCCATCCGCGCCGCCACCCGGCCACCCGCGCCGCCACCCCACCCGCGCCGCCCCACCCGCGCCGCCACCCCACCCGCGCCGCCAACCCATCTGCCGCGCCACCCCACCCGCGCCGCCACCCACCTGCCCCGCCGCCGCCCTCTCCCTTCACCCTATGTAGGCCGCCGCCCTTCTCCAACATCGCCGCCGCTGCGGCTCCCCCTCCCACCTGCCCCGCCACCCACCACAGCGAGCTGCTCCACCGAGGTGAGATTGCACCATTTTTTTTTTATATAATTATTGTAGATGTTAGATGTTATTTAGATACTTTAGGTTAGCTGTTAGATAATTTAAGTTAGTGTTAATTAGAATTTAGGTTAGTTATAAAATTAGTATTCGGGGTTAGAAAATAGTTTTAGGGTTAGCGTGGGTGGTGGTGACGGTGGCCATGTCACGCACCGGTGGTGATGTCGCGTCCCGGTGGTGATGCCACCGGTGGAGATGCCGCGCACCGGTGGAGGTGTCGCGCATCGGTGGTCGGTGGCGAGGGCGGGCACCGGTGGTCGCCGACGTTGTGCGCCCCGGTCAGGGGCGAAGCTACACAAAATAGGGATTGGGTTCATCTATGTAGAACTATAGGGTCAAACTAAGTGAGATAAGGTGCTAAGTAGTAGTCTAGGTTTGATTAGTACAAATCCATTGGGTTCATTTGAACCCAATCGTTGTATGCTGGCTCCGCCACTGGCCCCGGTGGTAAAAAATGCTACAATTTGAAAATTTTAATGCAATTTCGTAAAAATTGTTGCACTTTATTAATGGATGTTCATTGTGTGTTTTCAGATGGCCTAGGTCCAGCCGTGGTCTTATCGAGCCTCTTCAGCGGGTCCAAGGCGGCGCGTCATCGACATTCTCCTTCCTTGCAGCTTCGACGACCTGCAGCTTCGCACCTACGCTCGAGGTGAGCTAAATTTTCTTCTCCTCTGCCCTTCTGCCCCTTGCTCTGCCCCGGCCTTCGAGCCGATGACACATTTACATTCATGTCTAGTCGCGTAACCGTAGGCGTCTCCCGTCCGGGAGAGTTGCAAATTTATAAATATGCAGGACTGTCCGTCTCTGCATATTTATAACCGTAGCTCTTCCGGATTGTCCACGTTTTGGACAGCTCGGGTATGTGTAGTTCGGTTCGTGTCCCATGTTCTGCTCCTTCCTGAGACGGATTTCGGCAGCACCCCCCGTTGTTCTTCGGATGCACACCCTCTCGGCTTGAAAAGTTCGAGACGTGTATTCTGAAGAACAGCGGGGAGGTGCTGCCGAAATTCCGTCTCGGGTCGGGGTAGAACATGGGACACGAACCGATCTACACATATCCGGGTGGGATTAGGCCCCTACCTATTAGACATGTAGGTGAACCTTTGCATGTTGTAATATATAAAATTTTGTCGTAATTAATCCTCATAAATATTATGCAAATACAGTCCTATCATTTTAAGAAATGCGTTGTTGTTTGTCTCCCAATAAAGCAGAGGATGTCTGGTAATGAGTGGATGTACAGCGGCCGTATTTCTGTGACTGAAAGAACAGATGAGTGGGAATGGAAGACCAACATGTTAGTGAAAGAGTTAGCGCGTGGTTCAAAGTCAGCGGTTCGCCCATTATGCCCTTGCTCTAATTGTCGGAGGCGGCATCGTCATGGAAAGGTTGAAATGACTAAACACCTGTGGTTGCATGGATATATGCAGAACTACGTGACGACTGTCGACTTTGCTCAGTACGAGCGTGATAGAGGAGAGGTGATGCGCCAGCGGATCAATGGCATTGAGTACGATGGGATTAGGAACTTGTTAGATGATTTCCGTGATGCCGACATGCCTGATTCGCCACCTCAAGTGGAGGAACAGGCCGAACCGGAGGACCCGGATGAACCCGAGCCCACAGCGAAGGCCTTCTTTGAAATGATGGGCTCGGCTAAGAGGCCGCTATACGAGGGTGCAAAGATTTCTCAACTCGATGCCATCTCTCAAGCACTAGCCGACAAGGCCCGGTACTCCACCACCCGTGCTGGATTTGAAGCTAATCTGAAAACCTATGGTAACATGTTGCCCGAGGGGCATTGTCTGCCTAAAAGCATGCACGAAGCGAAGAAAGTCTTGAAAGGGCTCAGCATGGATTATACAAAGATAGATTCTTGTCCAAAAGGCTGCATTCTGTTTTGGAAACAGTTTGCGGATGACAAGTACTGTACCATTTGTAAGGCGTCTAGGTATCATGAGGTAAAGGGAGCCGATGGTCAGTTGAAGCAGACGAAAGTCGCTATGAAGATTCTTCGGTATCTCCCATTCATTAAAAGAATCCAGCGGCTGTATTGGTCCGAGGAGACTGCCAAACAGATGACTTGGCACAAGATGGGGAAGAGATACACAGACGAGCACGGACGGGAAAAGATGGGACATCCATCTGATGGTCAGGCATGGAAGAATTTCGATGCAAAATACCCCGATGAGGCAAAAGAGGCTCGAAATGTCAGGATTGCGATAGCAACCGATGGATTCAATCCATATGGTATGTCGACTGCCTCATACAGCTGCTGGCCCGTGTTTGTTATTCCGCTCAATCTCCCTCCTGGAGTCTTAATGCAAAGGAATACCATATTTCTGTCGCTGATCATTCCAGGGCCAGAATACCCGGGAAAGAATCTGAGTGTCTATATGCAGCCGCTTGTGGATGATTTGGACCACTCTTGGCACCACGGGACGTTCACATACGACCGGGCATCAAAGAAAAACTTCTTAATGAAAATTTGGTTCCAATACTCCATGCACGACCTTCCAGGGTACGCTCTATTCTGTGGATGGTGTACCGCTGGTAAATGGCCATGCCCAGTGTGCAGGAACCGATTGGAGTTCCTCTGGTTAAGCGCGGGTAAGAAGTATTCCCTTTTGACATGCATCGACAGTTCCTCAAAAGAAGGCATCGATTTAGAGAAGACAAAAAGAACTTCAAGAAGGGCAGAGTTGAGCGTGTAGAAAAAAAGATACCAACATTCGATGGTGCAGCTGTTGATGCCGAGCTACGTGCTCTTGTTCCCGCTGGGGGAAATGGCCCACGATACGTCGGATATGGTAAAACACACAACTGGACTCACGTGGCAGGCTTGACGCAGCTTGATTATTACAAGGATCTCGAACTTCCCCATAACATCGATGTGATGCACACCGAAAAGAATGTCGGAGAGTCACTCTTTCACACAATCCTGAACATTCCTGAGAAGTCGAAGGATAATGTGAAGGCTAGAGTCGATGTCCAGAAACTCTGTGATAGAAAGAGATTACATATGCAGCCTCCTGACCGCCGGCGAAAAAATTGGTTTAAACCGCTCGCCGACTACTGCCTTGACAGTATTCAAAAGAAGGAGGTATTCAAGTGGCTCAAATTCATTGTCATGTTTCCTGATGGTTATTGTTCGAATATAAGCAAGGGGGTCAATCTTTTAACGGGAAAAGTCAACGGGCTCAAGAGTCACGACTATCATATATGGCTTGAGCGTCTGATGCCGGTGATGGTTCGAGGGTATCTACCCGAGCGTGTCTGGCGAGTGCTCGCGGAGTTGAGCCATTTCTTCCGCACGCTTTGTGCTAAGCAGATATGTCCTGTGATTATTCAGAAGCTGCATGATCTAGTGCCGGAGTTGCTATGCAACTTAGAGATGATATTTCCGCCAGGCTTCTTTACTCCGATGGCACATCTCGTTGTGCATCTCGCGAACGAGGCACTTTTGGGTGGACCGGTGCAGTTTCGTTGGCAGTTTTGTATTGAGAGAGAGTTCAAGTACATTAGAAACAAAACTGGAAATAAAGCTAAGATTGAAGCATGCATAGCTGAGGGAGTATGTCTTGAGGAGATGGCAGACGCCGCGACAACGTACTATCCTGCTGAAGTTCCCACTATGCATAACCAGGCATCTCGGTACAATATCGACGAGCCCAAGCATGACCCCCAGCTCCTCCTCTTCCAATGTCCCGGTGGCAAGTCAGGTGGCCGAGAAAAATATACCTTGACCAAGGAAGAGCAAGATTGCATAATGCTCTATGTGCTTACGAACATGAAGGAAGTGGTCGATTATATCAGGTAAAATGGTGGTACAAATTACTTTCCAACTAGTAACCCTGTTTCGATCTAATACGTATTCTCTTCTTTTAGAGAATTCACGGATGAAATGTGGTCTGGAGCGGAGGAACCATCTATCGGAGAGCTGGACACTCTTCTGAAAGAGGGTGCTCCCGGACAGAAAAAATTTGTGTCTTGGTTCATGGAAAAAGTAATTTCTAACCTCTCCCTATTACCTTGCAATCTGTGGCTTGTCCCTTTCGTTACACCTATCTAATGCACAAAACAATTTGTATCGTATTTGTAGGGAGCTAATCCCAACGTTCAGATGACGGATGAGTTGAGATGTGTTTCCCAAGGTTTTACCCGTAGCGTCATGAAATATGAGAAGTATGATGTGAATGGGTATCGCTTCCACACGGAGGATCACCAGAAGAGTCGGCCGAATGCAAAAACGGTAAATACCGGGGTCTTCACCGAGGCGCCGATTCCATAGACTACTACGGAACGTTAGAGAAGGTATACGAGCTGACGTTCAATCGCACCAACGTAGAACTCAAGCTCGTTGTGTTCAAATGCCACTGGTTCGACCCCGTCCATGGATACAAAAGTACCCCTTCCATTGGGTTAGTTGAAGTTAGGCCTTCAACCACCTATAGCGGAGCCGATGTCTTTATTGTGGCTCACCAAGCTAAGCAAGTTTATTATTTGCCTTACCCATGCCAGAAAGAGGCACTCAAGGGTTGGGAGGTTGCGTTCAGGGTATCGCCACATGGTAAACTACCCATGCCGTCCGACGACGATTATAACAACATTGACCCGAAAACGTACCAAGGAATTTTCTATCAAGAGCAAGAGGACTTCGGAGACTTTGACTTACAAATGGGTGGTTTTGAGGACCTCGAGAACAATGCGGAAACTCGTGGTGAGTCAGTGGTGGATCTAAAGGACATAGACATGCTCACCAAGCTACATACAGACAATGAAGACGATGATGAGCCACCACCGTTCGAAGATCCTCTAATTTACTACTCACGTGATAGTGATACGGATAGTGAGAACGAGAACCCAGCTAATTATGAGAGTGATGATTCTAGGTGATGTCTTTATACTTAGTATTTTATCTTAGCATTTTTTATGCAAGTTTCACCATTTTATACTTAGTATTTTTTCTTTTGAACATGCCTAGTGATGCTCTACATTTTATGCCAAGTTTCACAATTTTATGCTAAGTGCCTACATTTCACCATTTTATGCTAAGTGCCTATATTTTTACTATGTATATGTGATTTAATTGTTTTCTATTTCTCGATGCAGGTGATTGGACAATATGAGCCAAGGCAAGGAATCGTCGTCGTCCTTGCTCAAGAAGATTACACGGAGTGGTAGATCCTTGATTCGCAATCGGCGCTACCCCGTGGACGACGATGCGGTTGGAGGACGAGGACGAGGACGAGGTGGAGGACGAGGTGGAGGACGAGGACGAGGACGAGGTGGAGGTGGCGGGGGAGGTGTAGACTTGGAGCCTCCACCCTCCGCGTCTGGTGACGTGGCTTCCCAGCTGCAGATAGAGTATAGGGAGGAGGGGGAGACGGAGTCCAGACGGGAGGAGGAGGAGGAGTACAGACCGGAGGAGGAGGAGGACGAGGACGAGGAGGTGGAGATGGAGGGGGAGGTGGAGGGAGGAGGAGGGGCACCGAAGAAGCTGCGAGTTCGCGGGGAAGCGGGAGTCCCCTGTTTGGATAAGCAGCCTGCCACGGAGGAGGAGAAGACTCTTATTTATCCAAATAAGAAGGAGTAAGTTTACTAATTTTGTAATTTTAAATATGTAGTTTCATTTTTGGCATATGTACTAATGTTTGATTATTATGCAGCAATTGGACATATGCTGAAGGGAGCCGCCAGCCTTCGAGCTTGCTTGGAGCTCTGATCCGGCTTTATTGGCCGGGCTTTTACACCACGGTTGTGGATGGCCCGCCGAAGTTGGCGTCTTCTTGGCTGGACTACGAGGCTGCCGATTGCGCGCCATTCGGGAAGGCTTCTGACGCCGTGACCACCAGGTTTTGGGTAAGTTATATTTTCATGAGTTTCGTTCGTAGTTGATGACACCACCGTTCTAACTCGCTATTTTCTTCATGCATGATTGAAGTGCTTTTTCCGGGTGCTTGAGGAGGATAGAGGCGCGGCGCGTCGGGTTCTCCGCAAGGCGTGCATGAGGTTGACCCGCCAGGTGTGGTACAACCAGAAGCACACCGCCATCAGCGCGTTCATGGCCGAGAAGGGCAAAAGGGCCAAGAAGAAGGACAATGTCGCGGACCCGCCAAGATGACAGTCGAGGATTTCATGAGGGTAAGTAAACTATCTATGTCATTCTACATTTCAGTTAATTTGCCATTGCATTGCCTCCTTTTTACTTCACTATTGCATTCTCAGGTCATTCCACACTGGGCCGAAAGACACGAGGACGCATGGGCGGTGCTGGCTACGAGGTGGGCCGGGGAAGACCCCGAACACAATGCCGTGAGCGAGCGGAACAAGAAGAACCGAGGCCACGGGGGCACCCACAGTGGAGGAAGCCTCAACACCGACCGCTTCAAGAAGAGGATGGTATGTACATACATGGAAAAGATGGTTTATTTTCTATCATGCATGTTTCTACTTGATACACATAACGTTTACTTTTGCGATGCAGGAGAAGCAGAGTGGGGTGCCAGCTACTTACTTGGCGGCGTGGAAGACGATGAGGCGGAAGAAGTCCGTTTCGGACGCCGCCACGTCCTCGGCTCCTGAGTACTACGGCAGAACCGAGGATGACATGAAGGATTACTCCTCGGCGTTCCAGATGCTACACCCGGAGGTCGAGGACCCCTTCGAGCACGAGTACGACGAGACGGCGTTGATGCTAGCGGGGAACGGGAGGAGCACGGCCGTCTGAGAATCCTTGATAAGGTGGCCACGCCTACCGCGAGCCTCACTCGTATCAAGGCTACCCTCCCCGTCGACGCCGTCCCTGTCCAGCCTCGTGGACGGCGTGCTAGAGCTGCCTCTGCCTCTGCCGATGTAAGCTCTCCTCTCATTCTCATCATGTTTTCTTACATTCCCCTCTGCATTGCTAAGTTGTCGATATTAACTTGTTTCCTAAATTGTAGCCGGAGTTCGATGCGGCCTATGCCGCCGCTTATGAGAAGTACAAGGAGAACCTACAGGCGTGGCAGCAGAGGACCGACGCCCTCACTTCGTACCATAGCGCGGTATCGAGTGTAAGTTTTCAATCCATATTTCTGCAAAATATGACAAGTCTAAATCATCTTGGCAACACATGACATCTAAACCATCTTGTAGGCGATGATGAGGTGGATGACCACCGGAGAGAGAGGATCGCATCCAGGAGAGCCTCCTGAAGCGGCAGGGCCGGTCCCGATATTCATATCGAGGGATGAGTTTGCCCTCACATACTACGCAGAGACCCCGGTATGTGTTCTTTTCCACACGTCGATTACTGATTTACTTTGCCTCTAAAGTGTCTAACTCGTGCTCGAACATGTAGGATACTCGAGCTTCGGGGAACACGGCTTTTGGCCGGGCTTCTCCTAGTGGCTCCCCGAGTTCGCGCCAGTCGACGCCGATTCACGGCCGTGCTTCGGTCACTCCTGGTACCTCGCCTGGTGGCTCCGGAGCTGGTTCGACGGACGCGACACATGATCGTCCTCATTTCACGAGTGGAGACCTGGGCTTCACCCCTTCTCCTAGCTAGGGATGTATCTAGATCGATGTATGGATGTATCTGGATCGATGGACGTATCAGGATCGATGTATGACAATTAACGATGTTTGTATGGATGTTTTGATGTTCAATAATGATAGTACTGTGCTTCTAGATGTTTTTGTTTTTGCATTGAATTATTTGTGCAATTTCTGTGCATTTTGGAACCAAAACACACCAAAATGGGGAAAAAAAAACCTGGGCATAGGCTGTGCCGACGGCAATGCCGTCGGCACAGGGCCTACGCTGACCAAATGGTCAGTCCTGTGCCGACGGCATTGCCGTCGGCACAGCCTATGCCCCAGGAGCCACCAGAAACCGCCACGTGTCCAACCTTGTGCCGACGGCAATGCCGTCGGCACAGTGCCCGCCCAGGAGCAGCCCAGGTGCTGCCGCGTGTCCCATCATGTGCCGACGGTGGCCGTCGGCACAGCGGCCACAACCAGACCAACGTCCTGACAGCGTGGGGCCCGCTGTCAGAACGAGGTGGGGCCCACCACTAAGCTATGCCGACGGCATTTCGTGTGCCGACGGCCCCCGTGCCTGCGCCGACGACTCGTGTGCCGACGGCAGTGTGCCGACGGCCACCGTCGGCACACTCTGTGCCGACGGGGTTCTGACCTGTGCCGACGGCCTTTTGCCGTCGGCCTAGAAGCAGATTCCTGTAGTGGCACATACTACTCCATGTATGTAACGTGCGCAACTAGCTCGATCGGTTCTACTAGCTTGTACTCGTACTCGATTAATGTAATAAGTAAAACAGAGAAATATATAGATAGCTAAATGAATATATAAACAATGAGCTAGCTAGTACACGGTCGTGAGTTGTGAGCCTAATTTGGTTACACGCTCCTGTGTTTACAGCGAGCTATACGTGCTAGTTGATTGATTCCACGATGAGGGCTGGCTTCTAAACTATGTGTCTTATCGTGTGACATCTCGGTGAGAGAGTAGTAACGCTTGTGTCCGGCCTCACAGCCTTCAACGGCGCCGGTCGTTTCCCACTCATCACCACAGCCCACCATCCTCTGTCGATCACCACGGATATCGTGTCACCATATGTCCAAACCTCGGTAGGCATCTCACACACACATCGAACAACTCATTACACGACTTACTGTCACTGGCAGACATGTGGGACGATGAGGAGTAGTCCAGGTACCGAGAGGTCGGCGTGAAAGTAGAGGTGGAGGAGGACGACACATGTCTTTATTTTATGATATGAGATGTGTATTGCATATGGTCTCATTAATTTGAGGTATTAGCACCCCAAGTACAACAACTTGTCGGGTGGTAGCAAAAACATATAAGAACTTGCAAAGTTGCATAAACTCATACAAGAATTTTTACACTCCCCACCTATTTTTGGGAGGCCCCAATTTTTGTGACTGCCTTGTGCTGCTCTTCACGATCAAAATTTCATTCCTAAAATTATCAGTGTCTAGAGATTTTATATTTCGGTAGCCTTAGCATTTGAATAAAACCACGACCTTTTCTTTCCATGATCTAGCCGGAAGCGATAGCATGCTACTTTTATGAGTTTTCGGTCCAATTTTCATGAATCATTATTATCTTAGCACACACTATCTACCTTGTATAGCATAAACTATTGGGTCTCTCAGAATGTGTCTCAAAATGCATGTACTATCATTCTAACTCCATGCCAACAGAAACAATGCACATGAAGTGATATACATGCATACCGGTCCATAGGTGTTCGTCTATATGAGAATTCAGAATACCAAAGGATATAACCTAAAATAATATGGGTGCTACATTATTCATCGAAGCCTCTCTCCTCCTATTTTTTCTAATATCATTCTCTTAATTTATATTCGCATGATTTCCTTCGTCAAAGCGTCTCAACCAACAACAATTACCTAAACATCATAGAGAGAATTTAGAATTTAGCTCATTTTGTGTTTTCCCCTCACACTTAGTTTTGACCATTTCCGCACCGTTTTTTTTTTTTTGCATATTGGCACTCATTTCATAAGCTAGAGCACACAATTTTTTCCACCGTGGTTTTATTGTGGCACATGAAATAGTGGTACTTAATAACTATATCCTAACATAAAATTATAACCACATACAAAAAGCCTACATCGATATTGGAAGAATCCCAATCACTTCTTATCAATTCAAACTAGCGGTCCACGATTCGGGGCCTAGCTCGCCCTTTTTTGGGCCAAAACTTTTTCTCGGTAGTTATAACCCCAATAGTGCTAATAAATTTCCTAGACTTCTACAACAGTCGTATCTTGAAAAACACAAGTTTGGAAAACTCTAACTCTCCGCGATATTCCAAATCCTAAAGAAATCGACTTGATCGGAGATCATATGCAAAACTTACTGCTCGTGAAAAACCCTATCAAAAGTGAAATTTCCAGACACCCGAAAACCCTTTTTTATCATAGGGTTGTATAAAAATATGTGGAAAAATTAGTACTTGCTCCTTGTGGTTATTACCTTCCATTTCTGACATGTTAGGATACCTAGGTGTCGAGGATTTCAACATCAATGTATTTATTCATGTTGGTACTGTAACTTTTGCATGCAACCTCCAATTGAGACCATTCAATTCATGGGGCAATTTATTATATAATTACTAGCTATTATGTAGGTTTTAAGAATAAAATATTAAAGTCTTTCGAGATGCGCATAAAGTGGCTGTTTCTGTCCGTTATAATTTTTTGTAATTTTCCCGCCCATCCTTGTGGTCGGTAGCACAAATAGTTTTGAGTTTTCCACCCAAATTACGTGTCTATCGTAGCATAGTTTGAAGCATATAACATAGAAATTCTTTCAACCTGCATGAAAGACTTTCGTTGTTGCTTGTTTTCTAACAAGTTTTTAGGCGCTATAGCACACTTACCTAAGAGGCTTCGTCGCCAATATTCGTGACCAAAATTTCTACCCAAAAATACCAGGGTCCAGAGATTTCATATTTAGACAGCCTTAACTTTTACATACGAATTTCGATGGGCGTGATTCAAAAGGTGTTGGAAAGCTCTTGAGTAAATGATAGGCATGCATATGACACATGTTCATCAACAGAGAAATAATACTACAAAAGGAACATAACATAATATGGATTCTACATTTACCACGTCGTTGTTAAATCCTCGTCCATCTTATTTTTAAAATATTATGATATTGTTTTTTGTTTTTGTTTTTTATAGACCTTGCTTTCCGAATTCACAAGAATCACTCAATCCAGATGTCGTATGCAGGGTCAAAGGAAATTCCAAAGTAGTCACAAAAACATCGTGCAAATGTTTTGACCGTGAAAAAGTCTGGATTGTTGGTCGATTTTGAAGGTCTAGGTGGCATGTCAACTATAGTAACCATGGACTCTGATGCTTTCGAGGTAATGTCGTCCTTATAGAGTAGTGGTTAGAATCGACTATGCCGGTCTCCCCTTGCCGCTGACTGTCAACGACATCCTACTATTTTACTAATGCCAGTCATTTTGTTTTACTACTATGCTGGTCTTCCCACGTCGCCGACCGTCGGCTAAATATATCCTGGTATTTTACTGATGACATTTCTATTAGTTATTACGTGTGCGATACTTTATTATGAAATAATTATTCATATATACAAATACTCCCATTATTTTAGGTGTGTGTGACTAGCATGAACATTCATATGAATGCAGAAGTGCTACAAAGTCACATTGCCCGACGCTCCTCATCCATCTCCACCCCGTCACCGGAATACTCTACCTTCATCGAAGCCGAGGAGGTCGTCTATGTTTGGCCACCACGAACAACCAAATAGTGACATCATCATCACCATCATCAGGAAACCATACCACACCTGGAGCCGTCGCCAAAAATGCTGTCCCGGGGCTTGGACGACGCTAAGACCATGTCGATCACTGCCTCTGGCTCTAGCGGGCCGCTGTCTTGGACAAGCCTGTTTTGCAGCTGCGATTTGTCTTCAAATACGACGAGGAAGTGAACCAAATGCATTGGCTCGCTGCAGTTGAAGATGAATGGATGCCGTGGATTTTCTCCCTTGGGAGGCTAGGTTGGATTGGAGCACTACATGCATGTTGGTAGAGAACACGTAGGAATTGGTGTTTTTTCGAGCGGGAAAAAAGATGACACACATCGTGGGCTGGCGCTGCTACGTACAGGTCCATCTGGAGCCCAAAACCACACATCCAACCCGACCCGACCCAACCCAACCCAAGACGGAAATTTGGAGCGACACCGACACCCCCTCCTCTATCCGCTCGCCTCCCCGATTCAATCGACCACCGCACGTCCCCTTTCCGCCCCTCCTCTCCCATTCGTCCTCCGCGTCAGATCGAGCGGCTTCACCCAGCCTCGCCGGCGAGGGGGGCGCAACCTTCCTGGAGCCACGACTGTCTTGCTCGCTGGAGCGCGCGTGCAACGATGCGCGGCGCTCCGTCGAGCTGGCCGGACCGTGGCGGTGCTACACGCCGGTCACCAGGACGGAGTAGGGGACGACGGTGTTCCCCACCATGTCCGTCTATCCCGGCCGCCGCTTCCCGCCGGCCTCCTCGCGAGGGCACCTACGGCAGACACGCCGGACCTCAAGGCCGGGCGTGCTGCTTCCGGCGTCTTCCACGTCCCGAGCCGCGACCTGCTGCTCCTTCCAGGCCGTCCTCAACTTGGCTCCCTTTCCTCTAAGGTTCATGCCCCTTCCTAGTTTACTTCAGCTCCAAGTCGAAATACAAATCCAATTCAAGCAAGTTTGAGCTTTTGAGGTTGAGGTCACCGTGTTCTGTTGCTCGTAGAAACTGTTTTAGTCTTTGCCACAGCAGACCAGAATCAGGGAGTATGGATTGTATGTGCGCAGCGCAGGGTGTCTTGATGATAAAGAAATAGAAACTTCATTCAGTTTTGAACCATCTGCAGGTGGGTTATACTGTTGGTTGGATTCAGTTTTGAAGCTACTGTCTCACTCATAGAAATATGGTTACTTTTTCTTCTTCTCGTGCTTGGCTTGAACGTGTTACTTCCTGTGTATGTCTTGCACTAGTGCTACATCAGGTTAATGTTGAATAAATACTGTAAAAGAGATCCCTTAATACCTATCGGGTTATATATATAGCACTGCAGTGTCAAGTTGGTTATCTGGAACTGTCATATTCATATGCCCATTCTCTGTTTTAGAATTGGTGAGACTAGAGACGATTGTAAGTTTAGCCTGCTGGAGGGAATACAAATCCCTTAAGTACATCCTGCCTTTTTTTGGGGGAAAAAAAAATCCGCAACCTAAGATCTCATATGTGTGTGTGTTTTGCAGGTAAATTATTTCCTTCCCGTCGCAGAGAACTCGTAGTATAACAATTTTCTCCGTGTGATTGTCTATGTAAGAACCTCACCTTTGCGTTTTGTTGTCTTGCTGAAATGAAAGTTGAATTGCATCAAATGCACATTTCTGTTTGCCATTTGTGCACCGTAATAATAGTGCAGCTGAATGTCTTTCAGTTAACACGTGTGTGGAGGGTTCTTTGGCTGTTTTTGGTTGTTACTATGTTTTAGACTAGCTAGCAAGAGCTCTGTCTGTTGCGTTTTAATTGTGGCGAGACGAGCCGGTTCTAATGCTTTATGCTTATTGGTTCCAGCCCTCCTTGTTAGTTGTTACCAATCCGGTGGCTTGGTGGGGCGACCATGTGAAGGAGGAGGTTGCCACCGCGGCGACCTCGACGCTGCAGTTGAGGAGCTCGTCGACATGGATACCCACCCGCAGGTTGAGTTTTTTTGTTTCTTTGTTTTTACTCGAATCGATCGGTTGTGGCATGCATGCTTCTCGTGGTGTTTAACTGTACGTGGCAATTAAAATCAACGTGAAGGCTGAATGTGGATGAGCACTAGATTAGTGGTTGCCGTGTATATATATATATATTTTTTTGAGCAGCGATTGAAGACAGTAGCTAGCGTTTTCATGTAAAGCCATGTATCCGTATATTGTACGTAGTTGATCTTGAGCTGGCCCTCAAAAGCAACGTGCAAATCCATCCAGATAACTGGCCTTGCTCTTGCTACGTACACAACCAAATGCACGGAGGCTGCAACATCATCCAGATAACTGGCCTCGCTAATTAAACAGCTGCTTCATGCATCCAGCGAACGTGGCCCTCGCTGCCAACGTACCGGAAGCTGAACCGCGACAGGAAGTCCTCGTTCCTGCGCGCCACCTGCATGCGCTCTCCCTGACCTCTCGGGTTACATGCCTAGCACTCTCTCGATGCATATCTGTGCGACAGAGAATGCCCTAGCACAAAAGTTACCAACTCAAAAGTGAACACACGTTTCTATACCGTAATCGTACAAACCACCTACACATGCATGCATGTACAGTGCGCTTAGCACAAAAGAGCCATCCGGGAGCTTCGACTAAGTTTGGGAGCCAGCTCACTGGTCTCTTCTGAGAAACAGGTAACACACTCTTTCTCAATTTTATCTAGTACTTCTTTTCACGCTCTCTGATCAGATCATAGGCAGTACTAGCTTTGCAACTGCAAAAGCTTCCCCAAAGGCAGCAGCATAACCAACACCTGATCTTACCCGGCCTATATGAGGTGAACCGAGCTGAGACTCGAGAGTTCAGATATGGCCGCTTTTGATGCATTCGGGGTAAACACACGTTGCACACCTAGCCAGACAAAACATCATCG